>KZ678483.1:0-98481 GCA_003019895.1 Coniella lustricola | reverse complement strand
AAAAAAAAAAAGGTGAAGCGCAACTCACAAATGCCAGAAGAAAGATAGCAGTCACAGCCCATAGCCAATTGGACCCATTCACAGAGAGGCTCTGTTGGCCCGCGGGTGGGTTGACCCTGAGAGCCTGGTTGGATCTCTCAACTAGAAACATCTTTGCAGTGTTCAAGACCTCTTGAGAAACGATCGACGATGGTTGTAGTGGTAATTGAAAATATAACAACAGTTTGAGAATATTAGCTTGTTTGATGAGTATAGCGGATAAGCTGTCCAGCACACGATGCTTTTTTGGCAGGAAACTTCAATCTCTTAATGTGACTGGTGAATGCAAGAGAGGGCGGACAGCAATATTTACATGTGAGGGCGGTTCACCGGCTTATATGACAATTACGGCACAAGATGGCAAGTACCCTGCAGGAGAAACATGCATTACAAACAAAACAAATTGACAAACGCACATCACCACTGTCCAGACCGGACAACACAACGAGACAGGCACATGCACACACAGACCGAATAAGCCGAGCTCAATAGGGCGTTGGCAGAGACGAGAAGGGGGGTGGTGTGACACATCTCGAACTTTCCATGGAGCCAAGCCAGCAAGACTTCATCGTGAGATCAGCGACACAGCAGTAGCTGCGGGCTCGCGTTTCCGTGGAGTAAGCCCAGCTGTCCCGAGTCGATCCAGAGATGCCGAGATATTTCTAGCCTTGCCAAGTACGATTGTGAGCTTGTGAGCCATCCCACACGAGGCGACTGGGGGCTGGAGCATCTCCCATTTCTCTTATTTTGACAATCTTTTGCCTGTCTGAGACATCCATCAGTCTATGCACATGTGATATGACGTTGGTCAGATGACAAGAAGATTGTCAATCTACTATGTAGTATGTGGTGTTAGTGGATACGTCCCATAAGTGCGGTCGATGACAAGAGCAAGCGGCTGTTTTCAACCCTGGTAGGTCAAAGTACTACAGATATTGCGAGTTTGGAGGACCTGGCCCAGAACGTCGCAGGATAGACTAAGAGGCTCTCCTGGAACCGTTCGCAGTTGTTAGGTTGGTCTGATCTCGTCGAAATTTATGGCTGTCATGGTCGTTTCGTTTCAATGTGCTCGTTAGGTATCATATGCTTGTCCACACATGGTGCTTATGAGATCACAAGAGAGCTCAGGGCAGTGAATGGACATAAAGAGATTACGACGGTATCAACCGGAAACAATGGTTCATCACGTTGGCATGACTTCATCCGATAGCGCAAACGCAAAGTAAGGGTGATCGAAAGACTGGAGGGGCTGGAACGCGCCGCAGCATTCCCTCCGGTCCCCCGGATCAAGCGGGTGATCCCGCCGTCAATGCGGGTTTAGTTGCTCACTTGGGCTGAGGTGCAAGTACCGAAGTACTCTATTCATAGATCTTTCACCGTTTCCCGGTTCTCAGAGGTCCTGATCAATCTGTTGGTAATCTTAAATCAGTTATGATCTATAAGTAGATAGTGTAAACTGTATACATCCTTGGCTGAGCGAGAAAATTATCCACTAATATGAGCGGGTGAAGAAGCACAACTCATGATTTGCTTCAGAAGTACGCACCAGCTCATATCAGTTGTCTTAACTTAAGCAAGTACTCACATTTTGACAAACTTGATATACCAGCTCAGTTATCTATATGAACCTCCATGAAAAGTAGCCCAGACAGTATCTCGGCATGTACCCAGGTACCTAGATACCCCAGTTAAGGGTGGGTCGCACTGCATCCATATGCCGTGCGGACTTATCTAAATGAATGAACCATGCTAGCGTCAGTCTTTGATAACCGCTGTCAACTTACCCTCACCCTGCCTCACCTCACTCTTTCTGCAATAGTCCTTCTTTCTTACTCTTATTAGACATTACACAGTTCAATAATATACTTGCATCGGAGCAATCAGCACGTAGGCAGGCTGTACCACTCATCGATAATTGCCTGTCTGACGTCAATGTAGCCTTAGGATCCGCTGAATCGACCGTTCACAACATGTTTCTGCATCCCTGGAATTACCATAAATCTAGCATAGAGCCTTTGAGTCACAACTCAAACGATAACTAGAAACACCACAGAACGGTCAGAAGCAAATAAAGCCTCATTTTGAAAGCAAAATGAGACAAGCGATCCGTGTGTGACACACAACCGTCTGTGTTCAGCCTTCCGGGCCCTGTTCTCCTTCACGAACGACTCATCTACATATTAGCAATTGGCAGCCCTGGGCATATAAGACAACGATGCCTATTTTCTTACAGCAGACTGTATGAAGCAGACTCCACTAGTAATTTGGTTTCTGCTTTGCGGAGAGACGAGGTAATCTGCTTTGATACATGTCACAGCACTTTCAATTCGCGGTAGGAAAGTGAGTGAAAGCGTTCGTGGCAGACGGGAAATTGCCTGGATATAAAGGTCTTGGAGCAATTAATTTGAAAGAATTAAAATTCATTCGTGTAAGGCATCGCACAGGAGCAGGTCGGATATTGTATGGCTACTGGCAAGTCAATTCGAATAACAACCTGGGAAGTACAATGAGTACGAAATGACGCACGCCAGCCATATAACATACTACAGGTCATTGCAAGTATGGTCTCAGCAAAAAATGGGATATAATAAAATATTTTGTATTCAACAGCAAACTTGCTGACAGTGCCTCTGTATTTTGCGACAGGTTCTAACCGTACAATACAATCTCTGCTTAATCACGTGCTTTGCTTTTCTAACCCTTTTCCTCCCATAACATAACGCTCGAGCAAACACCCAATCAATCTGCTGAGTTATCCTTTTACCTCTGTCGTAACAAACGCCCCGTCCTGAATTTTCTCTGTCTTGTGACCTAGCTTGACTAGTTCGGAGTAGGGCGCTCTTAAGCACCCGGGGAACCACCATCGACGGTGTACGGGAATCCACCCGTATGCTTCCCAACTAAGACTGTACCCTAGACTTGCTTTGCCAAACGGCAGCTTTGGCACGTTCGCGCACGTCCAACTCGCCGTCTGCCGTCTCGAGCACCTCGAGCCTGGTCAGCAAACCAAGCTTCTTGAGCTCTCCAGCCCGGGCGGCGCTGCTCTCTTCATCGTCCGCGTCGTCGCGCCAGGTCAAGTTAGTAATCAGATGACACAGTGCAACGCGCACCTCCTTATCCTTGCTGCTGAAATGCTTGCCCAGGTCCGTCAAAAGCTTGGTCTGGGATATGAGGACTTGTCTGTGTCTTGGCAGACTGGCTGCCAAATGTACGAGGATGTAAACCACGATAGCGACGATTCGCGGCTGGGGATACAGAACTCGGGACTCTGGGCGGCTGCCCGAGTATCGTCGTCCAAACGGATGCAGGACCTTAAGCTGTAGTTTGGAGTGTACAATCTCAAAGAATTGGTCCTGGTTCAAGACACTAAATAAGTGGTCAATCATATCTGCATGGTCTCGTGGCGTCTCGGTTGACGAGTTGACAGGTCCAATAAGATTTCTCAAAAGATTCAGACCCTGCTCTTGTATGGCCAGGTCGTCGTCCCTGACCTTGCGCACTGGGTTGACCTCTGCTTCTCTGAGGTCTGCAATTTTCTTTCCCGCCTGCATCAGTCGCATCGTCCGCAGAGGATTCTTCGTGATCTGAGGTGCAGACTCTTCTGGCGCTGATGGCGATGTCTTGAAATCGTCCAACTCAGCTTGTTGCATCTCCACGTCTTGGTCCGCATCGCGTGTGGGCTGCGCTTCCTGCACAAGTGTTCTTTGGTACAATGCATCATCCTCTGTATCTTCGCGGATAAGGCGTACTAGCCAGCCCGGGGTAAGTTCGTCGATGCATTCTTTCTTTTCCGCTATACTGGCTCCGCCTACCCAGTTTTTCAGAGCCCACAATGCATTTAACCGCAAAACCGGGTTCTGGGAGCGCGATTGCTCGCAAAGAAGTCTCATGACTCCGACAGTGGTGAGCCGCTGCAGGTCTTGGTTAACAAAGTCACAACTCATCATGATCATGATAGATTTCCTTACCTCGCGCATAGGAGAAACATTTGTAACCAGATTACACATGAGAGCGGATGCCGCAAGCTGAACTTCGAGGCTGGGATGGCGCAGGAGACGAAAGGCTGGACTAGCCACTCCACTGTCTTGGAGGGCAGTTCGCAAGATGCTGACTGACCGAGAGAGCGTGCGCAAGGCGTGACATGCTGCCACGATGACCACTTCAGGATTGGTGCCGTACATGGCGTCGAATCGTGAACCATCGTCCTGTCCCAGGAATATTTTGGGCGACCGTGGTCGGTCCTGGATAGGTTTGGAAGGAAAATTCGCCAATGACTCGACAAGGTACGCGACCAGGTCCTGCTCGACAAAGGCTTTACCATAGTCGTCCTTCCCAGCGAGAGCAGCAACGGCCTTCAAGGCAGCCTCCCTCACACGTATATGATGTGCTAGGAGAGGCGGCTGTCCTTGATCACCTAGAACTCTTGTCAAGTCTGCAGAGACGGTCTTTGTGTTCTTCTGGTGCCCAGGTGTTGGGCTCCAGGGTCGGACAGTCTTGACTGATAGCGGTTCATATGCTGCTTTGAGAAATGTACTGACAATCCTAACTGCCGAACAATCGAATGCACAACTCTGGAGCAGGTCGCAGTCGACCACGAGTTTCGCCAAGACTGTCAGGCTCTTCTCGGCGACGAAGCGGTTAGTGGTAGTCTCAACGTCGGTGAAGGTGGTCTCGTCAATGCTCGAGGTTGGACCAATGTCGTCAAGGACTTGCAGCAAGACTGGAATAATCAAGCGGCCCAGGTAGGCTTCTCTAAAGCCATCTGCAAAGCCGGTGCTGAAGATGGTAGCCAAAAGCGAGGCGGCCATGATTCGTTCCAAACCCTGGGAACGTCTGACGGAATATATGAGCCAAGGTATTAACGGGCTCTCGGCCTCTGTGACCTCGGTCTCGCGATTGAAGCTCGAATTATCTTCGCGTGACCCGTCTGGCGAATCCAAAATGTGGTAAGGTGACGGTCGCAGAGTAGAAGGCATGTTTTTGATGGTAGCTGATCCCAGTGGTGGGAATGTCTTGTGTGCGCCAGATTTTGATTGATTGTCAGGAACTAGAGGAAGCAAACAATCCATCGTTTTCCAGTCTTCATATCCGATGCTGCTGAGCCCAGTGGTCTCGAACGCAGTCGCACAAGCCTGAATAGATGACGAGGTTAGAGGCGATGGTAGTCTTGGAAAGATTGTAAGCACTGCAGGAGCGTAGACGAGCACGGCGGCTCTCCACTGTGACTCTCCTATTATTGCATTAATTGCTCCCAGGACGGATGGCACGTCTGTGTCGGTAGCTGCTGGATCAGGCAGGAGGTCGTTGACACCCTCTGCCCAAGGTAAAGCATATCCGCGAGCAATGATGATGGAGACAAGGATAGTTGCAAGCGCGTCCAAGATGCCTGAATCTGCCAGAGTCGCCTGATGCTCGTCTTGCCTGCAAATCTGACTGATGAGTTTGGCCACCAGGTTCCTCTGTGTCTGGATAGCGTGGCTTGTCACGGATGCGGTCAAGATCTGCTTCAAGGCACTCAAAAGTGGCACTGCAAAGACTGCATTGGCAATTCCTGCTACTTGTGGTGCAGAAGCAGGTAGATCCTGAACAGCAACTTCTGCAATATTTAATGTAGCCCTGAGGGCGGCAATGACAACCTGGGGTGGGTTTTCGGTCGGCGAGATATTGGACAGTATGGCAGGAAGGGCGGATGCGAAAGTCAAGGGAGCCAGAAAGGCGAAGCCACCTGAAAGATTGACTGATTAGCCATATGCCAAGAATACGCGGTCGGCAGGGGAGTCTCATACCATTCGCGAAGCTCGCTAATATTTGTAGCGCCTGCAATCGTACGGCTTCATCACCAGCCAACGGTGGGGATGCTGATTGGGCCTGGCCTCGGCTGTCTCTGCGCCCATCCTTTGCAGCGAGCGATCCGCTGCTGTCGCAGATCTTGACCACAGGCTTCAGAGCTCCGGCTTCCAACCACTTTTCTTTCTTCTGTGTATGGCCGACAATGTCATTCTTTAAAGAGCGCAGAGCAGCAAGCTGTTGAGCTTGGTCTGGTGAGGAGAGTGCTGCCAGCATGGCTGCATTCTCTGTGCTTGACATGGTTGGGGATTGTGTCGAAGCTTCTGATTGCAGTCGCAGTTGTAGTCAAGATAAGGAGATCGTCGTGGTTGTCAAGTATAGACCTTAGCCGTGGAATTGCAAGGTGTGATATGCGAGAGATGCTGTTGAATGTCGCGGTTAGGCTATGACTCCCCGCGCCCAGGCGATGCAATGCGCCGACGTAATTATCGCGTCTGGAATAGGTCGCAGGGGCTAGTAAAGGCCAGACTGAGCACAGCACAGGTGAGTCGATCGCTTCAACTTACAAATCAACTTCAAAAGATCTTGATTGTTGGGGAATATTGGCTGGCAAAGTTCAGAGGCAGCTTGGCTAACCCAGTTGTTGTCATGGATAAGGCGCCAAGTGAATTGTTGAATCGGATGCTGCGCGGGCCCAACTGCGATCAGATGCTACGCGATGCAACTTGCGAGCGCCGTTATCGAGACAGCGCGGTGGGCTAGGAGATACGAACGAGCTATGGCGATGCTGGCAACATAACAGACCAGTCGTACGCAAGCCGGTGAACTTTGCAGTTGACTTCTTGCATGCACAGCCAGAATAGCGCACCGCGGAGAAGTAGTCGGGATTTTGCGGCGATTTGCAGCAGGGTAAAAGATGTCGTCAGTGACATGTGGCAGCGCGCTCCTCAATTTGCCCTGCCGAGTTGCTGGTTACCGAGTTGGGAAGGAGAGGCTTGGCGGCGGTCATGATTACTAAGCTTCTCTCGTCGATTCAAAGGACATTGAGCAGTTTCGCGCACTGGATGTACTTTGTAACTCCGATGTGCAACGCATTGGTTTCTCGTGCTGGCCAGGAAGGGAACTAGCATCTACAGCTCATCAACTATCCGAACTCTTCAGTGCACCACTTCCCCGCCGCTCGAGACAACCATGAGGCTTTTCAACATTGCCTCTGCAGTGCTTGCTGCAGGCTCCTTTGCCTCTGCCGATTCCCAGACGGCGCAGATATACATCCAGGCTGTGGGCGTAACATCTTCTCCTGTCCCACTCGCCGAAATCACATACGATGTTTCCAGTCTGGACATCAGCCCCTCCGTCACAAGCTACGAAGCGCCTGAGCTACCCGAATCTGCGTCGCTGGTGCGAATAGGGCTCTACGACTCGCGAGCCAAAGCCTGGTCAGGCAGTACAAGTGTTGCGTCGGTCGATAACTTCGAAAAGGGCTACGCGCCGCACTTCCTCCTGTCGGTGGATGCGATCAATGAGGGCGGCAACACGGCGGATGAAGCGAGAAAAGTCACTGTTATTGGGGCCAGTGTGAAGGGTGTGAGAATAGATGCGGGACAGACAAGAGACTTTGGACCACAGGCCAAGCTGCTGTTGACGAGCAGGGGCAAGCAGCCCGAACTGAACAAGCCAGTGGTGCTCGCACCAAACGGCAAAAAAGTGGAAAAGGAAGAGAAGTCCTTCCTGCAAAAGTATGTTTCATTCTCGCTGACCTTGCGGTTTACGTGTACTGACCTTGCACGGCAGGTATTGGTGGATGATTGGCATTGCCATCTTTTTGGCCATGTCGGGAGGTGGCGGCGACGCCAAATAGAGCGTCACTACGATGCAATACAAATACGCTTACGGCGAATTGATATTGAATACCCAGAGCTGTCTGCGCTGGCGTCCTTGCTTCAGTCGAGCTGCATTGCTTCTTCTATGTGTTGGTCTTGCTTTGTCTTCCATCCCTTGACTGCTGATGGGCCTTGCTTATGGAGTTGTGGCCTGCTCCCTGCGCTGCGAAGGCTGTGTGCTTTTAATGAAGGGCTTTGGCGGATTTTTCGACCTGTTAATCCGAAGTTACCTGTCTTCAGTCCACAGAAAGGCCCATGCTTCTGCTATTGCAGGGTGACAGCAGTGCTGGAGTGGACGGGCAGGTCTGGATGCTCTCATGTTCTGTGCCCTGGCAAGCTGGCGTCGTGCCCAGTTGTCGTGGGATCAGCTCTTGGCTGCAGAGAGGGAATGCCCTGCACTGAAGGCCCCCCAGCTGAAAGCTTCCCCGCCCCCCTGTTGCTTGCCAGCCACTGGAGCGGGCCCCACCCTACCACTCAGCTCCCTCTCTCTTCAGTACTACTCGTACGCTAATTGTCTAAACTTGTAGGTCCTTGGCCTACCAAAGTGCCGCGCACTCTAAATTTCCAAGCGCAACACCAACACCCATTCAGCGCACTTCGTTTCTTCACAAACATCTTTCCTACAACTGTGCCGCGCAACAAATACACTTGCAACCCGCACACTCTCACTTAATCCTTTCAATTTCTTATTCTCGTCTGTCGATAGCGCATACGCTCCGAACACAATGGCCACCGAGAACGGCCCTGGCGTCAATGACGCACCCGTCGAATCTGTTGCACCAGTTGTTGCCGAGGAGACTCCTCTTGCCGATTCCAAGGGCAAGGGCAAGGCCGTCGCCTCTAGCGAGCAGCCTGCTAAGGACGTCGCCATGGACGAGGATGAGGACGATGATGAAGAGGACGAAGATGAGGTGAGTTGCAGAAACAGGAATGCACTTGGATCTTGCAAGCGCTTGCACCGCACTGGCCAGCTCTTTACTGACTTTTTTCTTCTTCGGTTAGGCTGTCGAGGATGGTATGTGAACCAAAGATCCAATGCGAAATACAACAACTGCAATGACCGATGCATAACCTTCTTTCTAACACATTCATCTTATCGCAGCCGAGGACGACGACGAGGAAGCTGGTGATGCCGAGGGCGCTATTGACCTGAACAACGTTGTCAGCCGCCGCACCCGTGGCAAAGTCATTGACTTTGCCAAGGCCGCCGAAGAGAACCCTGCCGACGAAGAAGACGACGAGGACGATGGCGACTTCGAAGAGGACGAGGAAATGGGTGAGGACTAGGAATCCGTCCAGGCCGACGCTCCTCTTCACTCCGATGCGGTCGAACCCCCTTCTCCCGCCGCTGTCCAGCTGGTCTCTCCCAACGACCATGCCGCTTAGATGTGCAGGACTTGGGGCCCCCGCTCATGACATGTTGACGAAGGTTATGAAGGCGCAATTAAAGGGCACCAACGGCACATTCTTGGGTTTTTTTCTGCCTTGGCATTAATGGTTTTACGATGGTTCTGATGCATACAAGAAGAGATGTGACGAGGTTAGATTTCACACGGGTGATCTGAATCCGTTGGCCATCTGCTGTCTTCCGCACGGGACAAAATGTGGGAAAACTCCGATATAAGAGACAAGACAGAATTTCCAGGGAGAGAATTGACGTGGCTGGAAATTGAGCATTTGTCACTAGATTCCACGCGACTTGCCAGAGGCGTTTGTTCTGCTGCATGCAACTAATCAAAGGACGCAGCAAGTACATAGGGGGCCGTGAACTGGACTCGGAATTTTTTGAGCCCAGCAATGCGTCCTCCAACAGACGTCGGGTCATGGGCACCATCAAGATGCACCATTTGTCTTTATGCTGTTGTCGCTTGGGCAACGCGGTCGTTCCACCCACGCGCATGTTGCTTGCAGATGCGCAGACCTGCCCCTCTCTCTTGGATTTAAGCACCTGGGATCGTAAGGGTACCATCATACTTGCATATCTTGGAAAACTGTGCAGATACTTCATTACACGTTCGACATAGCCGACAAACGCCCTAAATGGGCTAGATTGCAGGTAAGCAGTCTGTGTGAGTGGACCAGTGGTATAACGACGAATTTCTCGTAGGGGCCTGCGAGCTCGCAGCCGGCGAGCACTCCGGGTAGACGACCCAGGCCCCAAGTACAAGCACTGCAACCCATCTAATTAGCTCATCGCTGCAGGTCCCGCGACCCAAATATGCTGCTTGTAGTGTAAATCTAGCGGCCATCCCATGCTGGTTTCGTGCTACAGCAACCACCATTAAGTAAAACCAGCCCGCCATCAACCCCCTATTGCGCGCCCAACAAATCCCATGCGCCCAACTCTACAGTACACATATAGTACTACTTACTCTTTCAATACTCACCTTCTCGCCTTCGTAGTCCAGTCCTCCTCCATCATACTGGTCTTGCATCCTCGGGCGACGCGGATGTGAGGACGAACTCGCGCACACTGATAATGGCATCAAGGTAAACATGCCCTCTATCCTTGACACACGCCTGTCTTTGGTCCCGGTTCCAGCGGCTTTGCCCTACTATTTACTCTCCAGCGCAGCCTGACGTCAAACCACCAAAGAAAGAACCAGCGACACTCGTCGCAAACGCGCACCTTTAGCACCATCGAGATAGCCAACTATCCTTCATTCACCATCCTCTCGGACCTGTCTATCTGCAAACACAAATCCATACACACCTCCACCACTCGTCCCAACTGTGCTAACCAAGGACACCCTGTCTTTGTCCGGCCCCTCTAGATTCAACTCGAGCCTCCACCAGCGCGATTCCCGCTCCGCCCTCTTCGAAGGCTACACAGGCTCTGGCGCAAGCAGCAGACGCGGAGCAACACCCAGTCCGAATAATGTTGGCGGCGGCTACGGATATGGCTACCCCGGTAGTGCGAACGGATCGGCGGTGAACAATGGGCATCTGAGCGTAGAGAACAGAGGGTTTCGGCCTGCGACGCCGAATAAGAGGTGAGTTGGTGGGAACTCTCGTGTTACTGTCTCTTCGTCTCTATCGCACACGCGCGCGCATGCATACACACACGTTTCGCCTTGGATGTAGCCGTTACGACCGATGGCTTTTATACTGATACATTCGGGGTTTGGCACATTTAGGGGTCAATATAGTGACGCTGTGCTCAACGAGCTCGAAAGCCAAAATGACACCCAGGTGGATGGCTTGTTGGGAAAAGTTAGGATCATCAAGGATGTAAGTTCTGTCGCGACAGCTTCTCTCTTCCTCGGTTCTGCTTTTCGTTTCGCCTTTCCCATCTTTGATCAAAACCTCTAAGGCAAGTAACAAAGGCTAACCCTCGGCGTGACTCGACTTGAAAAAACACACAGATGAGCTTAGCGATCGGTGACGAAATTCGAGACTCCTCCGCTCTCGCCGAAAAGATGAACGATACCTTTGATCAGACACGGCTGCGTCTGCGAGGGACAATGAACAGGATGCTGGTCATGGCTGAGCGGACAGGCGTCGGCTGGAAGGTGTGGCTGGGCTTCTTCGCGGCCGTCATTCTGTTGTTCATTTATGTGTGGATGTTCTGAATAGAGAACACACCAGGCGTGCAAAGAATGAGTGGCCGGGAAGGACCAAAAGGCAAAAAATGAATAACAAAAATAAAAAATAATAAAAAAATTAAGGATCTGGAAGAAGAAAAAGATTAGTATACATGGTTTGGCACCATTCATTCTTGGACCAGAAGGAATTGGTTAGTCCCGAAGAAAGCATTAACATTCAACATATAGCATCTGATCCACGAATTGGAGTTTGGGCGTTCTCTATAGGTTTCCAATACGACATACAATTCGGACGTAATTAAAACAGGCAGGACAGCTTAACAAATGAAACAAAGAAGCGTCCAATCATCAAATTTCACCAAATCAGCTGAGCTGTCGATCTTTGGCTTCTGTATTGTGTACAAAGTTTCATGGATACAGGGTCCTGTCAGTCACCATGACATTGTATGTATGCTTGGGAACGCGCACACGATCGGGTTCTCCATCGTTATATCATATGGTTCATTCGTAAGGGTATCTTCATAAGGTCATGCTTCCGCGATGTCGCTCCCAATCAGAGCCCATCTCGTCCTGGTCGCCGTCGCAGATGTGGACTGCCTTCAATTAAGGAGCTCCCATCTCCTGACAGCAACCCGCTAATGTCCATATCATTTGCTATCAGGCTTGCTCGATTGCTGCTACGCATACTGCTCCTCGGCATGCTTCTTCGTAACCGGCGATTGTGAGGCGGCCGCAGGCTGCCCGAGCTGCGGCCAACAAAGCTGATGTCCTGCGTCAAGTCATCGCCCAGATCCTCGTCGGAGTCAGTATGCTCGTATTCGCCCTCGCCGCCTTCGGGAATGCCCTCGTCAAGGTCGGCATCCATGTCCATATCCATCGCCAGGCTGATGTCCGCGTTCATGTCGGGAGCGTCGTCGGGGCCAGGTTCGAGGTCATCTTCCTCGAGCATCTGCTCTGCTTGCCCGTCACCTGCAGCGGCGGTAGGAAAAACCTCGCTAGCATCGAATTCTTCTTGTCGTCGCGCAATCATTTCTCTGACGCGATCCTCAGCGGCACGCAGATCCCGTATCTCCTGCGCAGGAGTCTCGAGCAGCACAGCACCTGCATGATCACCGCTATCAACACCGTCGATTGTTTCTTCCTCGTCCGGTTCCACCTCTTCAGTCTCTTGCTCGTCCTCGCCTTCGTCTCTCTCGTCCTCGTCTTCACCGCTATCTTCTCCATCAAAGCCGAATCCTTCTGCTTCTGGTATTTCATCATCCAGGTCTTGCCCTTCTGCCCCATCCTCCTCTTCCATCATCTGCTCGTCTTCACCATTCAAGAAACCAGCCTGTGACAACTGTGCCTGCAGCTGCGCCTCGCGTCTTGCCGCCTCAGCCTGCTCGTCTAGCTCACGCCGCTCTTCACGCATCTGGAAAAGTGTCTTGGGCACACCAGGCGGTTTCAGCCACCAGCTGCCATAATTGGAGACGTTGGCGCGGCGCCGGTCCATGAGGGCTTCGTCATGGCGCAAGCGCGCGAGGGCAGTGCGTTCGACTAGCGCACGCCGATGATCGCGGTCGCGTGGATGCAGTGGGTTCGTCGGAGCGGCGCCGCCAAGGCCTGCGTGGGTGCTGTGGTGGTGGTAGTGCTGGAGATGATGATGGTGGTGTTGGTGGTCATGATGAGCGGCGGCAGAGGGGTGGAGGAGGGCGTTCGGAATGGGCGCTGGCGCGTGACGCGAGGTGTACCACAGACTGTGAGGCTAGAGATTGTTGATTTCATGTTAGTGGATCTTGCAAGACTGCGAAGACCAGATTAAGCTGGGTTGTAGAAAGGATCTCTGTCGTACATCGCTGGGCGTCAGGTCCGGCAGCGTGGACATTGACATGGAAAACATCCTGGCAGCCCAAAACGCAGCAAACCGCTGCCACTACACAAAAGTGGCGGTAAACCTTCCGGCTGTTTTCTTCAGGTTTACACTGGTGGGGGAAATTCCTTTCCCGATTCGTGGGAGTCAAGTGGCCGAAAGATGCCACAATGGGGATGTCGAGCGTACTTCTGTATTTTCAAGACTGTATGTCTGGTCGCGACTTTCATTCCTCGTTGTGTGACGACGACGGGGTTTCCAAACAAACAGCGCCGAACCCTTGTCAAGGCTGCCACGCGGAGTGGGAAAGAGCAAGGGAGCCCTTGCCCCCGCAATGCGAGCTGCCGTGGGGCCGTGCATGCTGAGCGTCACTACATGAGTACTTTGCAAAGGTACTTGAATACACAAATACCTAGGTTGGTACAGAGTGAATGTACTGAAAGTGCCGTCCAGAAGTCACGATATCACCATTTGGCTACATACGACATGTCCTTGATATCACAGTCTTTTCACTCATCTGCAGCTCATAATGATATCTCTTTGGATCTTGAAAGTCTCTAGATTGTTGCCAGCAGCAACGCTTCATCTGACTTGGCCACGAGAGCATGCCGGCAGAAAGCAAGACGAACTGCCGTCACACCATGCTGCTGATCTGAATTACAGCATCAATAATCATGGATGTGCATCGAAGTTATCCGGTCTTGACAGACTCTCGGTAAATCATCAGTCGTGCGCGTAATCAGGCTATGGGAAGTCGCACTTTTTACTATCATGGCAATACACAGAAAGGGCAAAATCATTTTCACTTCCCGTATTTTCTCCACGGCAGTTCGCAAGTGCAGAGATCGATTTCTCTTTCCAGCCTCCTTGGCCTTGTTCATTTCTTCTTACCTAGAATTTAGGTAAGATGCCTCCACAAACTGCAGGATAGACTGTCGCAGCGAATGTGTTGACCCCGTTCTCACCAAAAGAGCACTTATTGCTTACACAATAAGTTCTATATTGTACGTGAATATGGCGGAGTGAAACTTTGCTAGGCTGTGCTGATCGGAAGAAACCGGATTCTTGGCTAGTTTTCTGTAGCAAAGACCCACCAGTCAGGCTCAGGTCCAGTTGTGTTGCTTAATCGTTAGGCAATTATTTGGTAGTCAAGCGTCCCTTCGTTGTGGACACTGCAAAAGGCGTACGAGAATGCGTGTAATCATTCGCTCACGTCTCAAAGAGACAGAAATGCAGTACGCCGTCGACAAGTTGTTTGTTGTTGCAGAGGGGTTGAAATGAGAGTTGCTTGCACAAAAGATACGTAGAGACAGTACACAACGTATCCGCTTCGTGGCATGTGATATGGCTCGGCGAGTGTAGGCCTCTGCCTAATGCCGCTCTCTATTCATTAGTAAACAGGCTGTTGCCCTTGGACCAGCAGGAATCAAGATAATCAAGTCGAGAGGCTATTTCCATCAGGTAACTATAACTCCTCCGAATGGTGGCTTTGGGCGCAGCGTCAAATAGTGGAGAACGATGCTGGTTTGCTGCTGGGCTGATACTGCACCTGGAGGGGAGGGATCCGCCCGCCGCAGAGGAAGAACATGTTCATTCCAGGGCGCAACCTCTTCTCTTCACTTGGGTCTGGACCGCGCATTTTGGACCCGTCAGACGTCCCCGGGCTATTCCGGGTTCTTGATTTCTCGCCGAAACTTCTGCACTGCTCTGCGTTACGTTGCGTCGCACCAGCGAAGCGATGAAGTGGCCCGGAAGCCAAAGCGATTTCGGAACGAAACGAAGGGGGAGAGGGACAAGAGAGAGCAGGAGCCAGGTTGCAGCGCATTACAGTTGCAGTGCAGTGCATCACGTTGCGGCATGCCGGAAGAAGCCAGACGTCGCAGCCAGCCAGCCCAGTCTCCACATTTCATTGTGACGATGCTTCCTGTGCTTGGGTCATCTGCAGCGTCAGCATTTCGTACATAATGTGTCCGAGAGCGCCAGGCACGGCTGGCCGGAATCCGACTTTTTGTTGCCGTGTCGTCTCAGAGCCTTTGACTTTCCCAGCCAGCCAGCCGGCCAGAGGCCAGATAGTCCGAGATGTCTCCGGCTGCACAAGACAGCCAAGCACAAAAGGCAAGGTATGTCGCGTGACGGCTTGTTCTGCTTTGGCTGACTGGGCATCTCCGCACGTTGGGCAGCTTGTCGCAGAACGGTAGCAATTGATGTCGATCGAATGAGTCGAGATAGTGATTGCTCCAACGAGACCATTTGATCGATCCTATTGCTCCCTCTTCTGGCGCAGACTAGAGCATGCACCCGACTTCTGGGGAATTCTGGGGTTGCCCAAGTGTATGGATGGTTTTACAGTATAGTCAAAGGCACGTGGACCTTGTCAATGCTGGGGTAAGGCGACTTGGGGGAGTAATTGCAACTGATACGAAACCGTGCAGAGAGCAAGACAGCGCTCATCCTTCCCCAAGGACGAGGCTAGCAATGCGGTGCACCTTTTGGTTGTTCAGTGGTTGCCTCGAGATAAGACCAGCCCAGAGCGGCAGCCTCCATGATTGGCTGGCTAGCCCAGTATCCTCTGCCAATATCATTGACATCAGCGATTCGATTTCATTCAGGCTCGGACAGCGAGCCAAGAGGCAGATGCACACAGACGCGCAGGGTTTGCATAGCCAGGCGATGCCGAACCCATCACCACTCAGAGGACCGAACTGTTGCACACCCTCTCTCTTTGGTTGATGCTGCCTTGTTGTCCAATTGCATTCGACCGATTGACTCAGGCC
The DNA here is from genome assembly GCA_003019895.1 of Coniella lustricola. Lineage (NCBI taxonomy): Eukaryota > Fungi > Ascomycota > Sordariomycetes > Diaporthales > Schizoparmaceae > Coniella > Coniella lustricola. Next base: position 82,604 of record KZ678483.1, on the reverse strand, counting down.
ATCGACTGGCACGGCCTGACTCGAGACTTTTGGCCATGATCCGCGGCAACTCGTCATCCAGGTCGTGGCTGGAGACTCAGTAGTCCACGGTGCTCATCCCCAGCCCTAAGGGAGCGACAGAAGAAGCATAAGAAAAAGCTTGCCCTTGAGCCAGAGCCTTTGCGAATAGCAACCGCGTTTCTGGTGGCGTTGCGAGCAGCCTACCTGAGCGTGGGGCGACGGGCAAAGCGGCGCGTCCCAGTCTCGACAGCCGTTTTCGTGAGCATTGCAAATGCCCAACAGCCCTAGCGATATCGGCCTTTGAAACAGGCGGCGGGTGATTGGCCTTAGGAAAGAGGAGCTCCTGGGAGCTTGGTGCGACTTCTGTCAGTTCCACTTGCATGGGTTGCCGAGCTGCTATGCAGTATCCCTGCTAGCGCTGCATCTCACTTTGTGGGGGGACAACGATCATCTATTGCAAACCGAGAGCAATGCCTTCTTCAGCACAAGCCTTTTGAATAGCACTTTGTCTTTGGTTAAAGAGATGTTCCAGTCATTTCAACAGAAAAGAACACTGACAATTCTCTCATACTTGAGTATATGTAAAACCTCCTGTTGAATTTGCTTCACGAAACAAGTAGGGTAGCAGCCTTAGCTGGAACTAGAAATAGCCACCACTTCGTTCTCAGTACATTTATGATACGAAGACATTCAGGCCTGATGTTCCCCAAAATTTTTTAAAAAAAAATTAAAAAAATTCAGTGCCATCTTTCGTACCTCGAGTATCTTTTCAGGGACCCCTGGGGCCGACTGCCCTGCATCTAAGCTTGCAGCTATGACTTAGCGATACATGAATTTGTTTTGGACAAACCAATCCGTCGGTTCTGCAGTCGAGACAGAATTAGGTAGGGAGACCATAAGACAAGCAAAAATTGGCAACAAGCTTAGTCTTTGAAGCGATAAAACTAGCAGAACATATTCTGCCAAGCACACACACACACACACACACACACACACTCACTCAACACACACCAAAAAAAGAAAGAAAAAGGACAGGAGAGGCACTGGCAGTAGAGAGCCATGGGAGTAGTGGCTGGTTTAACTCCCAGGCTTGAGTGCTTTGGAGAGAAATTGACGAGTACCCAGGTACCCTGAGCAGACCCCTCTCCCTCCTCCTCCTCCTTCTTCTTGTCACTGCCCAGATGGTTTGTGGGGCAAGCAGAGCCCCCACCTTCAACCCCTGTCTATTCCTCAGTCACTGCCTTTTCCAGCATGACCCCTCCAAGCTCCGATCGGTCCTCTCCATAGCCTTCCTTGCCCCTGTCAGGCTGCTCGCTGTGAAAGTTGGGACAACAGGCCAGAGCAGAGCGGACCATAACGAGACTAGAAAAGTTGGCTGCCCTCCTTGCACCAGATTCCTGTGTTCTCTTCTCTTTACCAACAACTTCCTTCTGGCCTCCTGGAGTCTCTGCCTACGCCGACTCTTGTGTCTCCTACCACAAAGACTCCTGCGCAGACCCTCGACGTCTTCTCGGTATTCGATTCAAGTAAGTGCCTGATATATTCCCTTTCCTGCCTTAAATCGTTCTCTTGCGCCTCAGAGTCAAAAGTCAGAAGAGTCAAAAGCCGATTGCCTCTCTACCTTCACGCCTCGCCTCTTCACGACTATCAAGTCGCGATCGTACGGTGTCATGTACAACAATGTCACATTCTGGCCAACAACGCTGTTTACCATGGGCATCACCGAAACCACCCCACCTTGAATACCATACCAAAGGATCCGCGATGCCCACAGCCCATCGCTTTGCACTCAAATCTCGATACAATTCCATCAATTACCTACATCACTCAGCCAAGAAGTATCACAATCATATCGCAATTGGATATTACGCACGTGTATTGTTTCAAAACAAAATTTCGTTCCCATCGCAACGGCCTGTAGGCAACCACCGCTCGGGCTGTGAAAATGTTTTTGGGCTGCGATTGGCCTAAAAGCTACAACCGGCATGACCTCATAGGTCCACGGGCTATCTTGCATTTCACATGCACCACACAAGACTTTGCAGATCGGAATGGCCTGCTTGTACTCCGCTTGGTGCAGCCAACCGGACTGCAAGATATGGTCATTCAGTCTGCTTATCTTATTCTGGCAATGGCGGCCTGCCATGTCATCACAAGGTCATGGCGCGTGTCACAGTTGCCAATCGACATCGATTGCTTAAGATGCTTTGTGCCTGTCGTTTTTCCTTGCACGGCTGGGGCGCCGGGCCGCCGTAACGCCACGGAAATGGTGACAGTCTATCTGGCTAGCCTCATGGAGTAACTGGCATACGTCGGTCTTTGTGCAGGTAGCAACGACAGAATTATGATCCTGGCCCTCGCACACCTGCGATACGAGTGATCAAGAATCCTGCTTCTCTGGCTCCTTGCGACTCTGACTCTGGGACATTGACCTTTGCACGCAAGCAGACAATGCAGCTCCAAGACATGAGACACTAACAGTCGTTTTCAACAGAAATCCATCCCGCGTTCTGCCACCGCTTCGAGCAAGTGGCAATTCTGCTTACTGCCAGTCTAAGGCGGTTTCCGATCCCTTAACGGGCACAGACACCTCGTCCACTCAAGTTCTCCCGAGTGGTGGCCTAGCATGGGCCTGGCTACTGACTTCGACGACCGACAAGACCACCTGCAGGCTGAATCGGAGACTTATCGTCCGTATGAGTACCAGCAAGAGGGCAATGGCTCTTGGGCTGGCGCTCTGCCGGTGAAGCAGTGAGTTGCTTGATTGGGCCAGCGACAACAAATGAACAAGGCTAAACATATCAATCAACAGAGGACTTTACGACCCTTCTCTAGAGAAAGATGCCTGCGGTGTCGGTTTTGCCTGGTACGTTCTTGCCATACTGTTCACCAGCGCAAATATACGCTAACTATGCACAGTAATATCAAGGGCAGACCGAGCCACAAGATCGTCAGCGATGGTAAGATAGCTTCTCTATGGAAACATTACTTTCATGACAAGCTAATAGTCCCTAGCTCGCAATCTTCTTTGCAACATGACCCATAGAGGTGCTGTAGGTTCCGACGCCCGAGACGGTGATGGTGCTGGTGTCATGACATCAATTCCTTTCAAGTTCTTCATAAAGAATTTTGAGCGCGATGTTGGTATCCAACTTCCTCCTCCGGGTCAATACGCAGTTGGCAACCTGTTCTTCAACCCGGAGCCCGAAACTCTTCAAGAGCAGAAGCGGCAACTGGAAGATATTGCCGAGTCTTTGGGCTTGCGCGTCCTCGGGTGGCGAGAGCCTCCTGTCGACTCGTCTCTACTCGGACCGGCTGCCCTGAGCCGACAGCCTACCATCCTGCAGCCCTTCGTCGTCCTTAGTTCTGCCTATGGTTCTGGAGACGCACCCACGCCCGAGGATCTCGCCAAGTTCGATGAGCGTCAATTTGAGCGTCAGCTCTTTGTGCTGCGAAAGCGCGCTACACACACAATCGGCCTGCACAACTGGTTCTACATTTGCTCCTTATCCAACAAGAATATTGTTTACAAGGGCCAATTGGCGCCTGTCCAGGTCTACCAGTACTACCACGATCTGGTGAATGCCGATTACGAGGCTCACTTTGCTCTGGTACACTCGCGTTTCTCCACAAACACATTCCCTTCGTGGGATAGAGCACAGCCGCTGCGGTGGGCTGCCCATAATGGTAATCAATCTTAATAAACTGACCCTTCGATCCATAACTAGGTGTGCTGACCATGGTATTCATAGGTGAAATCAACACCCTTCGCGGAAACAAGAACTGGATGAGGGCGCGTGAGGGTGTAATGCAGTCGGACATTTTTGCGGATGAGCTGGAAATGCTGTATCCTATTGTAGAGGACGGTGGCTCAGACTCTGCTGCTTTCGATAACGTGTTGGAGTTGCTCACCATTAATGGTGTGCTCTCCTTGCCAGAAGCTGTTATGCTGATGGTGCCCGAGGCATGGCAGGGTAACACCTCCATGGATCCCAAGAAGGCTGCATTTTACGAATGGGCTGCTTGCCAGATGGAGCCGTGGGATGGTCCCGCGCTCTTCACCTTTGCTGACGGCCGTTACTGCGGTGCCAACCTTGACCGTAACGGTCTTCGGCCCTGCCGATACTATGTCATGGATGATGACCGCATCATCTGTGCTTCTGAGGTTGGCACTATTCCTGTAGAGCCTGAACGTGTCATTCAAAAGGGACGTTTGCAGCCCGGTCGTATGCTGCTGGTTGATACCAAGGCTGGTCGCATCATCGATGATCGCGAATTGAAGGAGGCTGTCTCCAGCCGACAGGACTTCCGCTCCTGGCTCGACAGCGAGCTCATTACCATGCCTGGAGTCCTAGAGTCTATGTCCAACGACAAGAGCCTCGAGTTGGCTGCAAAGCCTGACACTCTAGCCCTGCAGGAAGACCCTCTTCTTCTCGCTTTTGGCTATACTTTTGAACAAGTCTCGCTCCTTTTGGCCCCCATGGCTTCTGACGAGAAGGAAGCCCTCGGTTCCATGGGTAACGATGCCCCTCTCGCCTGTCTGTCTCCGGCCCCAAGATTGCTTTATGAATACTTCCGCCAGCTGTTTGCTCAGGTCACCAACCCTCCCATCGACCCGATTAGAGAGTCCATTGTCATGTCTTTGGACTGTTACGTTGGACCTCAGGGTAATCTTTTGGAGATGGATCCTACGCAATGTGGCCGCTTGCTTCTACCGAGCCCAATCTTGTCCATTCCCGAGTTCAACTCGCTCAAGAATTTGCCCAAAATGCACCCTGGATGGACTGTCAAGATCATTGATCTTACCTTCCCCAAGACGGAGGGTGTTGAGGGTTACATTCGTCACCTCGACTACATTTGCAAGGAAGCCACAGCCGCCATCGAGGCCAAAGACCGGATTATTATCCTTTCTGATCGCAAGACCTCAGCGGAGCGGGTCGCCGTATCGACCCTACTTGCCTCTGGTATGGTCCACCACCATTTGATCAGTAACAAGTGGAGGTCCTTGGCTGCTATTGTCGTTGAGACCGCCGAGGCTCGCGAGGTCCACCACATGTGTGTGCTTCTCGGTTACGGTGCCGACGGTATCAACCCCTACCTTGCCATGGAGTGTATTCTGAAGCTCAACCGCGAGAAGCTCATCAAGAAGAAGATGTCAGATGACGCGCTTATTCAGAACTACAAGCATTCTTGCGATGGTGGTATCCTCAAGGTGATGAGCAAAATGGGCATCTCCACATTGGCCAGTTACAAGGGTGCACAGATCTTTGAGGCGCTCGGTGTGGACGACAGTGTTGTCGAGCGGTGCTTCAGAGGAACTACTACTCGCATCAAGGGAATCACCTTTGACTTGATTGCTGAGGATGCACTCCGACTTCACGAGCGTGGATTCCCGTCACGCTACACCGTTGGTGTACCCGGTCTTCCCGAGTCTGGCGAATACCACTGGCGTGACGGAGGCGAGGCTCACATCAACGACCCGACTTCGATTGCCAATATGCAAGACGCTGTGCGCAACAAGAACGACAAGTCGTATGAAGCGTACTCGCGATCGGAATATGAGCAGATCAAGAATTGCACCCTTCGCGGGATGCTGGATTTTGAGTTTGACGAGTCCAGGTCAATTCCTATTGACCAGGTCGAGCCCTGGACTGAGATTGTCCGTCGCTTCTGCACGGGTGCCATGTCTTACGGTTCCATTTCCATGGAATCCCATGCCACCCTCGCTGTTGCCATGAACCGTCTTGGAGGCAAGTCCAACACTGGTGAAGGCGGTGAAGATCCTGAGCGTTCTCAGGTGGACGAGAATGGCGACACTCGACGATCAGCCATCAAGCAGGTCGCTTCGGGTCGCTTTGGTGTTACTTCTGCGTACCTGTGCGACTCTGACGAGCTCCAGATCAAGATGGCGCAGGGTGCCAAGCCTGGTGAAGGTGGTGAGCTGCCCGGCCACAAGGTCAGCAAGAGCATTGCTCGCACTCGTCACTCGACGCCAGGAGTCGGTCTCATTTCACCGCCACCTCACCACGATATCTACTCGATCGAGGACTTGAAGCAGCTTATCTACGATCTCAAGTGTTCAAGCCCACGCTCGCGCGTTTCTGTCAAGCTTGTCTCCGAGGCTGGCGTTGGTATTGTGGCCGCTGGTGTCGCCAAGGCCAAGGCTGACCACATCCTGATCTCTGGTCACGACGGTGGTACAGGAGCCTCTCGATGGACTGGTATCAAATATGCTGGTCTTCCCTGGGAGCTTGGTCTTGCTGAAACCCACCAGACTCTGGTCCTAAACGACCTTCGTGGCCGTGTTGTCGTCCAAACCGACGGCCAACTCCGCACTGGAAGAGATGTTGCCATCGCTTGTTTGTTGGGTGCCGAAGAATGGGGTTTCGCTACTACTCCTCTGATTGCCATGGGTTGCATCATGATGAGGAAGTGTCACTTGAACACCTGTCCTGGTACGTTACTTGCTTGATCATTTTTAATAATTATAATGCTTGCTAACTTCGAATTCAGTCGGAATTGCCACTCAGGATCCTGTTCTCCGCGCCAAGTTCAAGGGAACGCCTGAAGAAGTTGTCAACTTCTTCTACTATGTTGCCAACGAACTTCGCGCCATTATGGCCCAGCTTGGTTTCCGCACTGTCAACGAGATGGTCGGTCATGTCGAATGCCTCCGGGTCCGCGATGATCTGCGCACGCGCAAGACGGAGAACATTGATTTGTCTCTCCTTCTTACCCCCGCTCACAAGATGCGTAGCGGAGTTGCCACTTTCAATGTGCGCAAGCAGGACCACCGCCTCTACGTGCGCCTGGACAACAAGCTCATTTCTGAGGCTGAGCTCACGCTTGACAAGGGCTTGCCCAGCCGCATCGAGTGCGACATCATCAACACGGATCGTGCCATGGGCACATCCCTGTCATACCAGATTTCCAAGCGCTACGGCGAGGCAGGTCTGCCTGCCGATACTGTCCACGTCTCCATCAAGGGATCCGCCGGTCAGTCCTTTGGCGCCTTCTTGGCTCCCGGTGTCACTCTCGAACTCGAGGGTGATGCCAACGACTATGTTGGCAAGGGCCTGAGTGGTGGCAGAGTTATCATCTATCCGCCCCGTTCCGCAGTGTTCAAGGCTGAAGAGAACATCATCATTGGCAACGTCTGTCTGTACGGTGCCACTGCTGGTCACTGCTACTTCCGCGGCGTGGCTGCTGAGCGCTTTGCTGTGCGTAACTCGGGAGCCCACGCTGTTGTTGAGGGCATTGGTGACCACGGTTGTGAGTACATGACTGGTGGTCGTATTGTCGTGCTGGGTAGCACTGGCCGCAATTTTGCCGCAGGCATGTCTGGCGGTATTGCCTACGTCCTCGACAAGGACCACGAATTCATGTCCAAGCTCAACACGGAAATGGTGGAGGCTTCCACCATCGAGGACCCCCAGGAGATCGCCTTCCTTCGCGGCATGATTGAGGATCACCACCACTACACTGGCTCCGAGCTGGCTGCACGCATCCTTGTTGACTTCAACCGCACCTTGCCTCGCTTTGTCAAGGTGCTCCCCGTCGATTACAAGCGAGTTCTTGAGGAAGAAGCTGCCAAGGCCGCCGAGGCCAAGAAGGCCGAGCTCAACCTGCCAGTGCTTCCCAAGAAGGAGGAAAAGAAGAAGGCCGCACCTCTTCAGGACATGGAAGAGGCCTTGGGCGACGAGAAAGCCGAGAAACGCAAGAAGGCGCTCGTTCTCGACAAGACCAAGGGTTTCATGAAGTATCACCGCCGCGCTGAAAAGTACCGTGACGCCAAGACTCGGGTCAAGGATTGGGCTGAGCTTTCCACGCGACTTGATGAAGACGAGCTCAAATACCAGTCTGCTCGCTGCATGGATTGCGGTGTTCCTTTCTGCCAGTCTGACACAGGCTGCCCCATTTCCAACATTATTCCCAAGTTCAACGAATTGCTGTTCCAAAACCAGTGGCAGGATGCGCTGAATCGTCTGCTCATGACCAACAACTTCCCCGAATTCACAGGTCGTGTTTGTCCGGCACCTTGTGAAGGTGCTTGTGTCTTGGGTATCAACGAGGACCCAGTTGGTATCAAGTCCATCGAGTGCGCCATAATCGACAGAGGTTTTGAAATGGGATGGATGGTTCCTCGCCCGCCCAAGGTTCGTACTGGCAAGAAGGTTGCCATTATTGGTTCCGGACCTGCTGGTTTGGCAGCGGCCGACCAGCTCAACAAGGCTGGCCACCTCGTCACTGTGTACGAGCGCAATGACCGTCTGGGCGGTCTCCTCATGTACGGCATTCCCAACATGAAGCTCGACAAGCGTGTGGTCAAGCGCCGGACCGACCTTATGGCTGCTGAGGGCATCATGTTCAAGACCGGAGTTGCTATTGGTGAGGACATCACCATTCACAACCTCAAGGATGAGAATGACGCTGTCATTGTCGCTACTGGAGCCACCGTGGCCCGCGACTTGCCCATTGAGGGTCGCAACCTCGATGGCATCCACTTTGCCATGGAATTCCTGCACAAGAACACCAAGTCTCTGCTAGACTCTGAGCTTCAGGATGGTACCTATCTCTCTGCTAAGGGCAAGCACGTTGTCGTCATCGGCGGCGGAGACACTGGAAACGATTGCATCGGTACCTCTGTCCGGCACGGAGCCAAGTCGGTGGTGAACTTTGAGCTGCTTCCTCAGCCTCCCGAGACCCGCGCTCGCGACAATCCTTGGCCTCAGTGGCCACGTATCTACCGTGTCGACTACGGTCACACGGAGGTGCGCCAGCACACTGGCAAGGACCCGCGTGAGTACAACATCAAGTCTGCTCGTTTTGTGGACGATGGCAATGGACGAGTCAAGGGTATCGAGACTGTCCGCGTTGAGTGGGTCAAGAACGAGCAGGGTGGCTGGGTTGTCCAAGACAAGGAGGGTTCGGAGGAGTTTTTCCCTGCCGACATGGTTCTTTTGTCGATGGGCTTCCTTGGCCCCGAGCAACGCGTCTTTGCGGACTCAATTGAGCTTGACCAGCGCAAGAACATCAAGACCCCACATGGCAGTTACCATACCAACATTCCTGGTGTGTTCGCCGCTGGCGATTGCCGTCGCGGACAGTCGCTGATTGTCTGGTAAGTTTATATTCCCTTGTCCGGAACCCACGCTTTCTTGCCCATTTGATTTTCATTTTCATTTTTTTTTTCAAAAAAAAAGAGATTGGCCCAACAACTATGACTAACGAATCTTTAGGGGTATCAACGAAGGTCGCCAGACTGCTCGCGAGGTTGACCTGTATCTCGAGCACAGCACCAGCCTTCCTGTTACTGGTGGTATTGTTCGCCGCAGTGCTCAGGAGGTTTTACACACCATTGCTCCTGTGGCTTCAGCCTAGACTGAATGCCTCCTTCCTCACGACCGTATGATTTCTAATTTCGCCCTGATTTGCAATGGATTCGCTGCGCAGTTAGAGCCCTTTCCAGATCACATCTGATTGTCACGGAGTAAGGGGATGGGAAAAAGAGGGGAAGCAAATGACAAGGGTGGCTATGAGAGAGAGAGAGAGAGAGCGCGATACGGAAATGCATTCTGGCTGAGATGCATCAATTTGGGAGCTGGAAGGGGTTACATGGCATTCTCTGTTGTCCGTCTTTTCGATACCACAAAAAAAAAGGACCAGGATGGTTGGCGAAAGCGATTACCTACTCTTTTTTGATCTTCTCGTAATGCAACGATAGTTCATGAGACTTGATTGACCAATGTCTGGTGCTCGTATTGGAGCACTGGGCAATTGCACTGCTTGATATTCCTGAATGACCGTTCTAGGTCTTTAAAAGATGGATGTTGGAAAGGCCTGGATTATAGTAAGTACTTGAGTACTTTGGCTCGAGGAGAGAGTACTTCTAAGCACGAACGAGATCAACCAAGCCCAGTGTGTTGCGGCTCCTTGCTTAAGTTCTCTGTACAATCAGCTTGCATATGCTCGTTGCAGGCAGCACGTGGGCACAAGCAGGTACTTTGATTGGTCAATTGGACACATTTCATCTGGCATGCAAGCCGGACAGGACAAGCCAGCAGAACCAACAGGGGCCTTCCCGCCTGCAAGATGCTGCTGCGGCGGGGTTTTGGTGCTGCGTTAAGCAACATTGTTGCCCTATCAAGCTTGCCCCCCTTGGGATGATGAATTGTTTTGGGACATACGTACTACATCGCAGAGCAAAGCATCTTTTTATATTTTCTGAACTTTGCCTTTTTAATTGGCGTAGTAAACTTTTCCTCCTCTTTGCCCTTCCCTCCTGCCAGAGTTCTTCTTAGCTGCTCTATCTTATTTACATATGTTTATGCACACGTTAGTTGCCTCTTTGGTCGAATAGCTGCAGGTCACCTCCCAAGTCCTTACGTTCGCTGTTGCGCGCGCCCTAGCTGTGCTCGTTTGCCCACCATGCGTTTTGGCAAGACCCTCTCGTCGTCCGAGTACGATGCGTGGAAGGACCACTATCTCGACTATGCGAAGCTCAAGAGCATGCTGCGCGAGGATGATTATGGCATGGAGGACGGCTCGTGGACTGACGATGACGAGACGCGCTTCAGCGACGAAATCTTCAATGTCCAGCTCGGCAAAGTCACCTCATTCCACGAAGCCAAGTTTCAAGAATTGCGCGAGCGCACCGATGCCGCTTTCGAGAAGCTGAAGGAGCTCCCTACTACGACTGCGGCGTCCGACAAGGATGTTGAGAAGGAGGAGCAAGGCCAAGGCCAAGAACAAGAACAACAACATCAACAAAAAGGAAAGGATGTGGTTTCACGCAGCGATGCTACGACAAAGGCTCTCAAGGAATTGGAGAAAGAATTGGATATGATTACGAACGAGCTCAACGAGCTCAAGCGGTATAGCAACCTCAATTACACGGGGTTCTTGAAGATTGTCAAGAAGCACGATCGCAAGCGTGGCCTGCGGTACAAGATGCGTCCCATGATAATGAAGAGCCTTTCGGACCGCCCTTTCAACTCAGAACAAATCTATGCGCCCATGATTCACAGACTGTCGCTAGCTTATTTCACTGTCAAGCAGCAGTTGGAAGAGGGCATCAGTGATGAACTGTTGGCGGAGCTGGAGGACAGCAACGAGCTGCAAGAGACCAAGAATGGCGAGAAGTATTCTGCGTACAAGTGTAAGTACTGGTTGCGTGGCTTTGAGGCTTACGAAATTAATGCTGATGCGATGGTGCAGTTTGGATACATCCGGATAACCTGTTGGAGGTCAAAACTTTCATCATGCGCCGTCTGCCAAATCTGGTCTACAGCGACTCTTCAGCCAAGGAAGTCGACGGAAGCGAAGATCCTAGTCTGACCTCGCTCTACTTTGACAATAGCAAATTCGACCTGTACAACAACAAGTTGAAACGCGATGCGGATGCCTCATCTCTTCGCCTCAGGTGGTACGGCTCTTTAGCTGCTTCGCCTCAACTTTACCTGGAGCAGAAGATCGTCCATGCCAATGGCGGCAGCGAGGAGAACAAGTTTACCATCAAGGCCAAGTACATCAAGCAATTCATCGACGGACAATATCACATGGAGAAGAGCATTGCTAAGATGGAGAGACAAGGCCAGAGTGCAGACGAGGTCGCCAAGTTCAAGTCGACTGTTGACAGCATCCAGGAGTTTATCAAGGAGCGCAAGCTGGAGCCGGTGATACGGGCCAACTACAAGCGAACAGCCTTCCAGAAGCCTTCTGATGACCGAATTCGCATTTCGATTGACACTGACCTGGCTTTTGTAAGAGAGGACACTCTGGACGCGAGGCGGCCATGTCGTGATCCCAATGAGTGGCATCGCCTTGATATCGACAAAAGGAACATTTCTTACCCCTTCAGCGAGATCAATCAGAGCGAAGTGTCTAGGTTCCCATATGCCTTGTTGGAGATCAAGCTCAAGGAGGACCCCAACCGGAAGCGATCCGAGTGGGTTGAAGACCTGATGACTTCCCATCTCGTCTACCCGGCGCAGCGTTTTTCCAAGTTTGCCCACGGTATCTCTGTGTTGTTTGACGACTACGTCAACACTCTCCCGTTCTGGCTTAGCGACCTAGACAAGGACATCCACAGAGAACCCCAGGCTGCCTTTGAAGAAGAAGAGCAAAAGAAGGCGAGACGTGCAGCTGACGAGGAGGTCGTGGGCAGTCTTCTTGGCGCCAAGGTAGGTTCATTCGTGCCTTCTAAGAGCTCGCCTGTAAGTAAGTCTTACTTGGCCGAGCGCGTGGCAAAGGACAGTGCAGCTGCAGGCGGTTCCTCCTCACCAACTGCTGGCCGCGCTCCCCAGGGCCAAAACGACGGCTCCTCGACGAACCAGCAAAACGGCGGAGCCCACAACCAGCAACAGCAACAACGCAGCTACGGCACCATCGTTCCAAGCTTCTCCATCCTCACGCGCTACGCGCGGCTTCAACAGCGCCGAGAAAGTCGTGTCCTGCCCGAAGGCGTAGTCGAGCCCGACACCTGGATCAAGAACCAGGGGCCTCTCAAGATCGAGCCTAAAGTCTGGCTGGCCAACGAGCGTACATTCATGAAATGGCAACACATTAGCGTGCTGCTCGGTGGTCTCGCCGTCGCGCTGTACACGGCTGCCGGTGGTGGTACGGACCTGCTGCCGCTTGCCATGGGTATTGTCTATCTGGCTATTGCGGCCTTTGCGGGTCTCTGGGGCTATCTGATGCATACCAAGCGACGTGGGATGATCATTGAGCGGAGTGGTCGGGACTTTGATGATCTCACGGGTCCGTTTGTGGTCAGCGCTGCATTGGTTGTTGCATTGGTCATCAATTTTGTTTTGCAGGTAAGTTGAGTCGACAGCAAGTTTTTTCCCCCCTTATTGTGTCGCTTGAATTCCTTTTTTTTTATAACCTTTCTTCATTGCGAAGTCCTCACAAATGGGTGTGCTAATGTGTCTGCTCATCTTTTAGTACCGGAGCGCTACCAAGAGGATGAATGCTTCTGGAGTGGTGGATCACAACGTTACCATGATTGTGGAAGAGCTGCTGCGATAATATTTCAATTCACTTGTTGGATGAATGCCGCACGATTTGCATCATGTATAGCATCTGTGTATCCCTGCCTCTTCCAGTGGCTTTGAAACTAATGATGCATTGAATTACTTGTGTGTGTAAAGCAGACAGGAATGGACATATGATCAGAAGCGGTACAGTTGTTGATTTATACATAGACTGGCTCATAGTGCACATGCGCGACTATCAATCCGATGTTATAGAAGTGAGATCAACATGTTTGAAGGCTCCAGGGCAGAGAAAGTGAACAAAATCCATGCGCCTGTTGCCCTTCATTCTCCAAAAAAGAGGTATCAACATTCATCACCGAGCATATACAGACAGCTAGAGGCAAATCTTCCGAACTTCAATTAAATTACAGCATCAGCGGGGCCAGGGAGGGTTCCTTCATCCCCCCCCCCCAAAAATTCACCAATTGGTAATATTTGCAATCGATATTTGCGCTTTCATGACAATTTAATTACTTTCTACACATTCTGTTATTTGTGACTTGATTCGGCTGGTTCCGGTGAGTGCTTTCCTTCTATATCTGACTTTCAGGAGGCTTGCCGTTATAGAGCGAGTAGGTCTTTTGACTTCCTGTCTTTTGTGAGCAAGCACTTTGACATTGCTGTGTATGACTGGCTGTGCTGGTACTAGCAACTTCAACGACAGACGGTAGCCCAGCGCCTTAAGGGGTTGATTGAGTATTTGTCAGACTCTGCACTCATCGGTTACAAAAAGCAGGAGCCCAAGAGCATACACGCAAATAGGTGTGCAAAATCCCCGGCGTCAAGATTAGCGGTAATGATGGCAGACAGATTAAGTCGCCGTGAGAAGAAGGCCCATGACCTGTAATTGTGAACGGATTTCAGACCTCGTCTTTCCCTGATATATTTTTAGTAAACGTCACACCTGCCCGGGCCTTCAACTCTTTCTTCTGGAGAGTCGGTGCTTGAGTCTTCTATGAGCCAGTATCTGAACGCCGTGGTCGGTTGAGAAAATGCATTGCGGCCTGCCAGTTGGCTGCTGCCCAAGCATGGAAAGAAGAAGAACGAGAGGAAGAAGAACCACCCGAAATGGATGAATGAGCAATTATCAACATCCCATAGGTGAAGCCTTCTTCGTTTGCTCTTTTTGGGAGATTTCGGTTGCTTTGCAAGGCTTTTGCTAATTGACATCGAGAACGAGTCAGCGCGTGGATTCCTCCTCTGCTAGAGAAGATGGCGCAGCCTATGAGACGTGCAGGAGATATGCAGCGCCTTCCAAGCAACCAGATGACTTCGACCAGTGTTGCCCCTTATGGCTCTCGGCAGAATCCGCTTCAGGATGACCGAATTTGCTGTACTTCATAAAAGTTCGCTGCTTGTATCACACCAACACCAGCTTCTCCACACAGGCTAGTGAATTGGGATCTGCCGCTGGGAGGACAAGTTCTTGGATGTGGTGATGTTATTTTCTGATGGTGGACGCTTTCAAGGCCTCCAGCAGCTCCGGGCGGTCTTTGAGTGCCTCTTTGGCGTCTGAGTAGGTCATCCATCTGCGCTCGCGTTTTTCGGCCTCTGGCCAGTCGATGGCCTCTAAAGTGACCGTTGCTTCGTAAAAGCGATAGAGGCATTTTGTGGCATCTTTTTTGTCCTTCTTGGGTTTCCTCGTCTCCTGGATGTCGCCAAGATCGTACTCGATAGTGATGACAATGCCAGCCTCTTCCCAAGCCTCGCGCGCGGCGGCTTCAGCGCACTCCTCGTCAGACTCCCAACCTCCCTTTGGTAACACCCAGCCATTCTTTCTTTTCGTTGACCTTATTAGCAAGACGTGCTTTTTGTCCTGGGTCAACGGAACCACACCGGCAACCAGACGTTCACCCTTTGAGTTATAGCCTGAAACAACAGAGGTCAGTCCGCAAAAAGGGAAGCGGGGATGGCTTCGACAAGCAATCAGCAGGGAGTATGGGCGCATTCACTTACGTTGCTTGTCTCGTCCTGTCCGGGACTCCATGGACCGACTACTCGAATCGCCACCAGACATATTGACGGGTCCTGGTGAAACGAGGAATCTAGACACCCTTGAAGGATTCCAAGCTGCTGGAACCTTTATTGACGAAAAGGCGTGGCGAAATGCGGAAGAAAAGACAGTGTCGGTGATGAAAGCTCAGAGGATATTGTACAGCGCCAAGAATTACAATCTGAGCAGGATCTTAAAGACCTGGTGTCTTCCTAACTACTTGTGGAAGGCATTGTCAATGTTGCGAAGGTTGGACGCTGGAGGTTGATGAGAAGAACGGCCCTGACCTGCCGCCAGAAGGCTGAGATGAGGAGCGTCTTATAGGGCAGGCGAATCCAGCAAACTGGACGCTGCTAAGTCTGGACGAGGACGAGACCGATCAAGGAGGACGTAGTAAAGGGGACCAAGAGTGAGAGAGGTGCGTTGATGTCCAGTCTGGCGGTTTCTGTTGGGGAGTAGGAGAACGGCGGGTTCGTCACCAAAATCTGGGCGAGAGCCAGCTGAAGAGAACCGTCTAGGCAGAGACTACTGGGCGACAGGGTGAGCTCCAGCCTCCAGTGATCGTCACGAGGGACAGATGATGTGCCGTGGGGTGCAGCAAGTCGTGCTACATGGGCCTGCCGGAGCGCGTAGACCAGTAGCAACAGGAGACGTGATGATGCTACCTAGACGCGACTATTGTGGTGGTAGCCGTGGCTGTGCCTGTTGTTTGACGTTGTTGTGTGAGCAGCAGATTGGCGGCAGAAGCAGTAGCAGAGGGTCTTGGGCGGCTTGGCCTGAGGGTGGCCGCGATGCCGAACCGAACCAAACGAAACGAACCTGCACAGGCAGGCAAAGGCAAGCTCTCTAAGTTGGCCGCCTGGAAAGAAACGGCTGCTGAGCACACAGTAATGGGTACACAAAGAGGGCTTGGAACCAGGGCCAGGACGCGACGAGTTGGAGCATAGGGCTAGGAGCAACGACGGATGAGGGAGCTGGGGGGCACAGACAAGGCCGGTTTCGTGCTGGGTGAACTGGGCGCGCGTTGTAGGCGCTGCAAAGGAGCGGTAGGACAGCCGCGTCGGCGATGGCGATGGCGATGGCGGTGGCGATGGGGCTCAAGGCGGTGGGCAGCTGGAGGCTCGCGGGCAAAGCACTTGCGGCGTGTCGCGCCCGAGGAGCAGCAGGATGTCGCGTGCCATTCCAAGAAAGACTCGCTCGAGGGGGCAGAGGCAGAAAAAAAGTCGGGATAGGTTTTTTAAGAGATGACGGAGCTGGGCTGCCGGACGGATGTGGAAAGCAGCAGGGAGGTACGAAGTACGGAGTACGGGAGTACAGTACCTACTAGCGGGTTCAAGCATGGACAGGGCTTCTTTGGGGCGTTGGAAGTACCTGGGCACCTGCCCAGCTGCCTGACCTTGCCTGGTCGTCTTGGCGGTCTGGTCCTTCCTGCCTGCGCTAAGCAGAACGCAGTAACCGGCCGGCAATTCTGGGCCCCAGGCACAGACAGCACTAAATATCGTGGGTGCTTTGAAGAGTGGCACAAGGGCAACAAACTACAGTCTGTAACTCGAAGCACAGCCCACAGGAAGAATGGCTGGCAGAATCAAGTCAGCTATGTCAACTGCAAATGGAAACGAATGCGCCAAGAGACCGCACCGTTAAAGTTAACGGCGCAAAACCATCAGAGCACGCTGCCGGTCTGATGCAGCCAGTACCTAGATACTCACGGTACTTGACTATTGGCACATGTGTGTGACTAGGCTCTGTACAGCTGGAGAGCACGCGGGCAGCTTGTTCTTGCAAATTCGGGAATGCAATACGGTACTGCGCTTGTCCGGTAGAACGGCCATACATAAGCGTATGCCGTTTACTTGCATGATTGGCTTCACTCTATGCATATGTTGGAGTCGCGGGTCTCTCGGAGTGCCTTTAGCAGCTCATCCGCGGAGCCTCTGCCATATTGCACTGGCATGCTCGCAACATTGCTATAGTTGTACTGCATAAAACGTTCGGTACGCTGGATTGCCGGTAACGAATAGGCTCGTCCCGTCGCCCTACCAAGTAGGGTCGCTGTCAACTGTGATTTGACGACAATAATGTTCTAGAAGATTGCCATCGCCACCGCGAGCTGACCCGAGGCCGGCACCGATGGGAAAATGGCACAGGTCGGTTTTGCGCGTGGACGCCCCCACGATGGACTGGTATTGATGTACCTGGCGAGGCTCACGAATGTGGCCTGCAGGCCTGCAAGTACAGGCGGGACCCAAGCACAATCCCCTGAAAGACAGTACTTGAGAATGCAGCCACAGCGCCTCGCTGGGTTGAGCTAGCCCGGCTCCGGCCTGTTCAGTGCACCCCTCGAAGCCCAAAGACAGGCCCGGCGGCCCTGTAGATGTGCTGTGATGCATCTCTATTCAACCCGTCCAGATCCTCCTCGGGTTTTACTTAGTCAACAACATCACCACCACCACCACCGACATCGATTGATCCTCTCCTACACCACCCGTCCGTCTCGCGTCGTCCAGCATCGGCCAGTCAGGCCCGCGAGCCACGAGAAAGGAAGCAGGAAAGGCGCGTCCAGGAGACCTCACTTGGCTCGCTGCATTGCATTGCATTTGGCCGGCCCCGTCTCGCCTCGCCTCGCCTCCTGTCGCCTGGCCTTTGCGGTCCCCTCTTCCCCTAATTGTTGCGCCAGTGCAGAGGATACCTGTGCAATTTCGATTGCTTTTACAACACACAAAGAAGTGAGTCGTCCTGTCGAGCGGGCTGCGCTGCAGGGGCCAGGACTGTTGCGACTGTTTTGAGATCATCCGCTGTTCCATCAACCCGCACCGCAACCGTTGCTGCCGTCAGCATTCAACTTCATCCCGCCATCATCGCTGGTCAACTTCAACCTACCAAAAATCCCCACAAACACAGAGAGAGAAGAATTGAGAGTGCGAGAGAACAAGCACAAGAGCTTTACATGCTCTTTGCAGGGCAGCACCTTCTTCTGACAGACGAAGCGATAGCCTGTCGCAATACAGCCGCGGCCAGCAGGAAGCCGTCTATCAATTTTGATCAGCAATTGACCTCTGAACATCAACAAGTACCAGGCCTACATACTCGCTCACTCTTCCAAGCCTCTCTTACTTGCATACTCGCGCTGTGCTCGCATACTGGCTAGGGCAGCGTAGCCATGGCTGGGCCAAACGTGCGCATCCCTGACGCTACCCTATCTTATGTTGGCCCCATAGGTGAGTCTTCTCACATCTGCAATTTGCCATCTGCACTCTGGGCGCCGCACCGCATCCTCCTGCCAGCACCTCGTCCCTCAGCACCCAACCATTTGGCCCCGTGTTGCAGCTTTGCGCGTTCGTTGGTCTCTCTCTCTCTCATTTCCTTCTGCATCGGGGCCATCGTCGTCGTCGTTGTCGGCCCTCTTCTTTGCCCTCAAACTCCCTTTCTCGCCACTATGCCCAGATCTCGGTCAATCACCACGCCCACCTTATAGGGTACCTACACTGCTTTGCTTGGTCTAAAGGTTACTCTCCACAAATCATTGTGGCGTTGTTGCTGCAGCTCATCAGCACACACCTTTGGGAGGGCTCTTGCAAGTTTGGCCGTCCCTCATGACCTCCTGATGAACGCCGCTGGCGATAATACGTTGTTCCTGTCCCAATTGAGATACGTGCGAAACGGGTCCGTTGCGAGGATCCATGCTGCCACGAGTAGCACTGCTCCGTGATGGCTGCCTCGTATGACCGTTCCGAAGCCCTGTTACCTAGCCCAATTTGCGCCTACTCAACCAGACCGCCCAAATTTACAGCCTTTCTTGCACCACCTGGAATGACGGGCTTGCGCTGAGTGTGACATTTGTACTGACAACATCGCCTTGTTGTGCCAGGCTACAGCAATTCGTCGGACTGTGGTTACTGCAGGAAGAGTCGCAGTGGTCAGTCCAGTAAACGTGAATATTTCTTGGACTCCTAGCCCAGCACATTCCACATAGCTGCTTTGGCGGAAGCTGCGCAGACCGTCAAGAGCTGAAATGCATCCTGACTGTGTCGGCGGCGATTCTCGACCGCGATATATCCGACTCTGATCGCGCATCCCTTGTTGTACTCCTCCTTTACTAACGACTTGCGGGTTCTTTCTTGACCAGGTTACTCTTATTACGCGAACGGCTACTCTCTGAGTCCGGCATTTTACCAAGCGTTGATAGACAAGTGCTGGAGGCGTTCAGGTACGCTGCTGTACCGTCCGAATCAGAAGAGAGCGTGCTGTCCTCACTACACGTTGCGTCTCGACTCGACACAGTGCAGGCCTTCTCGCGACCAACGCCAGGCCGTGAATCGGTTCAACCGGTTCATTCTTGGAGAGGATTACACAAAAAAGGCAGCTCGCCTCTATCCACTCTCACGGGACCAGGCGCGGAAGCGTGACTCAACCTTTGACCTCGTCGATAGGATCCACGAAGCAGAAGTAGAAGCTCTACCAGCCGCTCTGCAACCGGCACACAATTTCCAAGTGACCTTGGAGTCTGACAACTTTACCCAAGAAAAGTTTGATGTCTTTGAGAATTACCAGCGTGTAGTCCACGGTGAAGATGCCTCCAGCATCAGCAAAAAGGGCTTCCAGCGCTTCCTCTGCGACTCTCCTGTCCGTCCGGGCGTGCACACCAACTCTAGTGGGCGACAAATCAAGGTGGGCTCTTACCATCAGTGTTACCGCCTCGACGGCAAGCTGGTAGCAGTTGGTGTGCTGGATCTACTTCCGCATGCTGTCAGCGCCGTTTACTTCATGTATCACGAATCCATCCATAGACACCAGCCAGGCAAGCTCGGAGCACTCAGAGAGATCGCACTGGCCATGGAAGGCGGCTACCAGTTCTGGTACCCTGGCTACTACATCCACTCGTGCCCCAAGATGCGCTACAAGATTGACTACAGTCCGCAATATGTTCTCGACCCCGAAACATTGGACTGGGATCTGCTCGATAACCAGGCGCTGGCCATTTTTGACTCCAAGTCTTATGTGAGCCTTTCAGGCGAGCGTACACGAAGTGAAGAGGCACAAGGCAATGCGAACGCTTGCTTGCAGAATGTGCACGCCGAGAATAACAAAGAACAAATCTCGGAGCACACTGTTATGAAAGCGGCAGGAGAAGGTGGTAATGAGGACCAAGATGACTCGGACGACAATGGTGCTGAAGACTCGGTCTTTGCTAGCGATATGCCCGGCATCCTGTCCCTGTCTGCTATGGAATCAATGGACCTGGACCACATTCGGGTATTAGCAGATCACTCCGAGGGCTTCTTCGAGACGGGCGAAACAGTCATTTGGACTACAGACTCGATCCGGGACCTGGGCTCCCTAAAGTCCAAAATTGCTGAGCTTGTTGCCACGGTGGGATATGAGTTGACCGAGCAGATCGTGCTTGACTTTCGCCGGGACAGCAGGCAGAGTGCATGAAGCACATGGCCATCTTGAAGCCGGACTAGAAAGTATGTGTGTCTCGCACCTGAGTCCGTGTACTCAGGAGCAATTCATACTTGCATAAGAGTTGTGAATTGTTGATTCAATTGGAATAAAGAGCCATAAGACAGGTGGCAACAGCGACTCAAGATAAGGACGTCGCCACAGAATTTGGTATTCTTTGGAATGTGTTGATTTGTTGTACATGTGGATAGTATGCAAGACCTGGACGGATAGAAATGAACGTTGAAGGCCAACCTGAAAATCTACTGGCCCGCATACGAACTGTGTTCAAAGTTGTCCCAAGCGCTTCAGATTAATACTGCTCAGTGGTCGGCAAAACTGCCCTTCTGTCTCAGCCATCGCAAGCTTGTTCCTTCCTCTCTATCCTGATTTGACTCCAAAATAAACACCAATTCTACCCTCGCGTGCCTTGGTGACCTCGTCTCGAGAGTAACACTGCTCACTGCTGTTGTGACTCTTGCCCGGCGTAAGATTTGAGCCACGCCGCCGGCGGCGAGCCGCCCCGCTGTACAAAAATCTCCGCCATACGCTTCTTCTGTAAGCGCCACGCTTCGTTGTTCACATTCTGGCGCTGGGTCTGAACCTGCTTGCGCTGGCGGCGAATTTCGGCTGTCAATGCCACGCGCTCGGCGTGTGGCAAATCCTCGTCCATCCAAATCTTATGGGTCTTCTCAGCTAGCGCTCTGCTCATCTTGGAGGCATCCAAGTACGCGGTACGCTGGGTCTCGCGCTCGGCAGCGATTTGCACCTTGGCTTCCTCCATGATTTCGTACCACTGGTCGCCCAGCACGGCGCTCAGCTCCTTGGCGGTGTTGTGACGGCGACGCGCGGCGTCCCAGGCGGCGCGAGCTTCCTTTCGCGAGAGCTTCTCGACGTAATTGGGCCCGTGTTTCTTGTAAGCTTCTTGTTCCCATTTTCGAAGATTGGCGAGGGTCCAGGGCGGTTGGAGGAGAGGGTTGTCGTAGGGTGGGGACCGTGTGCCGGCGCTGGCGTCGACTTTGCCACTTCTGGTAGGGGCAGTCTCTTGGTTTGTTTGTTGGCTTTCTGGGGGAGCAGTGGCGGTGGTGGAAGAGGAGGAGGAAGAGGAGGAGGGGGAAGAGGATGAGTCGGTGGATGAGAGACGGAATTGGAGCAGCGAGGCGCGGCTGCTTGTCTTGAGGGTTGTTGCGGCTAATGATGGAATGATGGCAGCTGATGAGGCTGGACGAATCAGGGCGCTACGCCCAAGGACGCTGGTCGAACAGCGGAAGAACGACATCGTAGGCGGGTAGGGCGGTGGTGGTGATGATGGCTTGTCGTGAATCGCGGTCATGGAATCGGTGCAATAAAAATATTATCGATAAGCGCAGCCAAGTACTTACGAGCAGTTCTAACTGGGTCCGGCAGGCAAGGGGAGCTTCTTTGCCTGCCGGCTCGTCTTCCTTCACTCGTAGCTTCTGAACTTTCTGCGGAACGACGTCGACGCTGCAAAACGACTATACTGTGCATTTGCAGCAAGTACCTTTTTGCGCATTGGAAGTCTTCAACAAAGAGCTGCGCCAACTAATCACTGACCAGGTCTTTGGCCTTACTACTCAACTTTCGTTTCCACCCCAGTTCATCACATACTCATCACAAGAAAGATTATCAAACACACACCCAAGCCATGGCGTCAACGCAGCACATGCTGCTCTCCCCCGCCGAGCTCGCCTACCTGCACTCGTCCCTCTCGCTCGCGACACCGCTACGTCCCGACGGTCGCTCACCCACGGCCTTCCGCCCGCTGAGCGCCGAAACCGATATTCTCCCCGGCACAAATGGCAGCGCGCGCATTTGTTTCGCAGATGGCACCGAGGCGATCGTAGGTGTCAAGGCGGAAGTGGACAAGACGCGGGTGCGGTATGGCGCGGGCAACACGCTGCTTGAGACGGAATTGATCGAGGCGGGCGGAAACAATGACGACGATGACGTTGACACCGGCGGTGAGGATGGCGGCAAGGCACAACAAGATAAGCGCGAGGGCGAATCGACTTGGTTGGAGATTGCGGTCGAGATACCTGGTGCGCGCGATGACGACGCGAGTACAGTCTACTTGGCTGAGATGTTGTCCGAGGCGCTGCTGGCGGATGGCGAGTTTGTCAAGAGGTTGTGGATCAATCGCCGATTTCACTGGAAGCTGTACCTTGATGTAAGTATGAAGGAGCTTTTTCTTGCGCGACAATTCTTACTGTCATTGCCATGAGCTGCTCTAGCAGAATTTTTTTGGCTAACAATTATGGTGAACAGATTCTCCTCATCTCACCACCCCTCTCATACCCGCTACCACTACTTTCCCTCACGACACACCTTGCTCTTCTGGCAACAAGACTACCACGGCTCAAATCCGAAGCCGACGAAGACCCCCTGTTTGACGACGACTGGGCTGCATCAACATACCTCTACCCACAAAAGGGCGGCGTCTCCCTGTCGAGACCTCCTGTGACACTGCTTGTCATGGCAGTGGGTGACAACATCATGTTTGACCCGTCCAAGGAGGAGCTTGCAGTTGCAGACGTTGCGCTGGCAATTTCAGTGGCAGACGCGGCTCCCGCAGCGGGCGCTAGTGACACAATGGAGGTCGACGCTGCAGCTGCAAAACGGAATTTGCGATTATTGTCGATAAGAACAATAGATCCTCCGTCGCGGTTGACACCGCCTGGCGTGCCGCGAGCAACAGATTCTACTACCATTGGAGCAAGTAGCTACGCGAAACAAGCAGAAGGAGCTCCCAGGGAGGCGCCCCCAGTGGAAGGAGTCTGGAAGGCACCCCGGGGCGGTGCCAAGGTCGCTATCATCGGTGCTATGATTGCGAAGACTTTGGAAAAGGGAGGAGTCGCAGACGAGGTGCTGGATGGACTCAAAGCTGTGGAGTTGGGATGAAGGATGCCCGATCAGGGGCAGAGACCAGATAAGTAATTGACCTAGTCTACGTCGCAAGTCGTTTGAATTGACTTGCGACACGAGCGCCACTCCTCAAGAAGCGCTGCCTCGTATACCTACGATGGCTCGTCCGGAGTCTGCACGAGAAGGCGACAAGCCGATCGAGCAAGCAAACAATGCGCCTGGCACTCATTGGCAATGTCGACAGTCCGCAGCCAGTAGTAGCCAGTAGCAGAGTCAGCGGCGACCGCGGGCTACCTCTGCGCACACATCAATGCAAATGCCCAATCGATCCCATCAAACTCAATCTTTCTTCTAGAAGATTCCAAACCACTTCTCTCTCTTGCCTAGCTCGGGCGCCGAAGTGTCGGGCTCTTTTCGGGCCGTCCAGTTGCCAAAGGCGCCCTTTTGCTCCAAGCCGTGAGCCTTGCGGTACTCTGAGCGCTTCGCGACATCGTCGACCTTCTTCTTGCGCTTTTCGCCGGTTATGGTAGAGTTGTGCAGCGTAGTGAGTTTCCAGACCTCGTGCACGGTGCCCAGTGACATGAAAGGATGTTGTCCAAAGTCGGACCACGTAGGGAGCATTTCGGTGAATGGCGAGCTGGCTTTGAAGTTCTCGCAATATGTGTAGAAGGCGAGGCTGAGTAAAGTGCCCTGCGGTTATGATGCGCGTCAGTAAAAGCTCTGCCTAGCCCCAGCAGCTTTCTGGGCCAACTGCCGTTCAACAACGTACCGTCGTAATGCACAGATGTAGCACCTTGCTGCTCCAGAACCAATGGGCCCAGGTGCCTTGCGGCGCTGGCATGCCTGGATATTCCCTTCGACGCTGGGCGGCAGCCTCGTCGGCCGACAGAGAGCCGCCATAGTGCTGCTGCTGCGGGCGGCCCTTGGTGGGCAGGCGGGCGCCGTGGGATGGTGGATTGAAGCGCGCGGGCTTCTCGAGGACGATGGGCTTGCCTTTTGCGTCTTTGGCAGTGTTGGACGCGTACCGGACCATCAGCGTGTCGGCATTGCGGGCTCGGGGCCCGAAGTTGGCTCCTCGCCAGATGTGGCCCGACCGCGGGAGGAGGAAGCGCGGGATGGAGAAGGTGGACGCCATGGTGAGTGAGCAGGCGGAAAAGATGGCCAAAAAGTTTTGGTGATGGCTTCAAGAGCTTGGCCTCTGAAAAGCAAGCAGGCCAATGCAAGGTAAGCTTGGTGGTTTCGCGTCAGCTGGGTGCCGTACCTCGGTCGCGAGTCGGGGCGTGTCGTCAGGCAACTCTTCTCAATTTTCCCTCGCGGGCGTGCCGAAGTGACAATAAGGCCCCGGCAAGCTCGCTGCGTTGCACTAATAGAGGGCCAGCGCGTTTGCCTTTGGCGGCTTATAGTGGGCTCGTGGGCCTTCAGTGGGTAGAGTGGCTGCTGAGTAAGGTGCTTTTGGAGTGTAGTGGCCTCTCGCCGGGAGCTAGCAAGTAAGCCCGACTCATTGCCTTCCGGGCGCTTTTCGTTCCATGCAGACCTGGACTCAATGACAATCGTTGACGCTGTGATTGGGTCGCGTCTTTGAGGTTGCCCCTGTCAGCCCCAATTTTACCAGCAAGCAGACCCGCTGACGCCACACCGTGGCTCCTTGCTAGCCTGGTCTCACCCCCCGGGACGACCAACTGAGCTCAGTACTGCCATGGATGTGACTTTTTTTTCCTTGCGCTCTCGGCCTTGCTTTTCGGCGCGCGCGTTGTGCTGGCCAACTTGTCAATTTTTTTCCCCTTCTTTCCTCTTCCCAATCTTTACCAGACAACCTCTTTCTTCTATACAACTCAAAAGAATCCGTTCCACCAACCGGCTTCTCACGATACCAACGTCCCACTTCCCACCACCTTCCCACTCTCCAGACTCCCTACAAACCGACAAGATGCCTTTCAAGGACGGTACGTTTCTTTGGTTGTCTTATTCTTCCACCTGATTACCATGCGCGCCAACTTCTGTTGTTTCGGATGCTCTAAGAGGGAGCATGCGACATTCAACGTCTTCAAGCCCGACCTTCGCTCTCGAGAAGGCATCGATCACGCTTCCAAGACAGTTGCATTCGTCCTGTATCTTGACGAGTTGCACGATACCACAGAGACTTGCATCTTGACAGCGCTACACTGAGGCATTTTGCAGAGTCGCAAAACCCACAGTATCGCCTTGTCACACACCCTGCGTTCTGGAAACATTCCAACATACAAGATGGATCCCAGACAGACTTGCGCATTTTCAAGATCCCATTCATCAGTGAGAAGAACTCACTGATGGCAGGAATTCTGTGGGCAGCGCCTCTCAAGTTACTCAGTGTGGCGTGTGCTCGCGATCACCATCAAGGCTTTTACTAGTCCTCGCACCCCATGCGTAGAACACAGCAGACATCCTGTATTCTTGTCATACTTAGATGGCTAATGGCACAATTATACAGGTGACTCGAAGAAGGGTGCCAACCTCTTCAAGACCCGTTGCGCCCAGTGCCACACCGTCGAGGCTGGCGGTGCCAACAAGATCGGACCTGCTCTGCACGGTCTGTTCGGCCGCAAGACTGGTTCCGTTGAGGGCTACTCCTACACCGACGCCAACAAGCAGAAGGGCATTGAGTGGAACGAGGAGACTCTGGTATGTGATTCTTTGTCTGAGGGGCGCAGAATACGCTGTTGTTTTTGACCTTTGAATGCTAACACTTCAATGCTAGTTCGCCTACCTTGAGAACCCCAAGAAGTACATTCCTGGTACCAAGATGGCCTTCGGTGGTCTCAAGAAGGACAAGGACAGGAACGACCTGATCACGTACGTGCTCACTCTGCTCTGCTTCTTCCGAGTTTGCCTGGCCCTGGCCCTCGCGCTCCTTTTTCCATCTGTTCTGTTTGTTCACAATATGGTCGCTAACATCTTTCCGCACAGCTACCTGCGTGACTCTACGAAATAAGCAACATGATTGAAATCACGGAGTTTGGATGTAATGATATGATAGAACGCGATTTGCATTAACCGTAACCGCATCACGGGGTGGTAGATAAGAGACGGGAACAAAAAGACGGACAGGCAAGACAGACGAATGCAGGGTGGTGGTTGGATTCTCTTATTTTTCCTTCTTCATAAAGTTGCAAAACAATCATCCACCCTCGTTGCTGTACTATAGACTTAGAGCTGCTCTTGTTCTCTGGCGTGGCGGGGTTTTGCATTGTCTTTCGGGGGGTAAAGAACAAAACCACAGCTTGTAATGACTCTCCTCTTCTTATTTTTGAAAGCAAAAAAAACCATCTTCTTTCTCAACTCCTTGGTGTCTTCTCATTCTCTGTCTGCGTGAACTGGTTTCCCGAGGACTTGAGCGCTCCGAAGATACTTCGTTAGGGCTTTGCTATGGTGATGTCACCATCCGTTACCAGGGGCGCAGGTGCCGAACTCGGGTACTCGCGTTGTACTGTAACAACTATACAAGTATGCAAATGCGCAAATGACGAGTGGGTGGTAATAACTGTATTGCTGCAGCGCACACAAGGAAGAAATGCCACAGACAACCTATCCTGCAAAATTACTGTATATTTACTTGGCAGATCGAGAGATCTGCCCTTTCTTCTTGCGTACCAAATACCACCACTGCACGCGAGTTGACAGGGTTGCATTACAAGTAAAAGAAAAGGGGCGCCACTCTGTTTTTCCGATGCGGTCAGTGACGTTGCATATCCCATGTCGATCACTGGGCAGAGCGCCTCGTGCGACTTTGCGGTTTCTAATTCAGGGACGTAAATTGGGTGTTTACGTATAGCGTAAAATATGTTTACGTACAGTGGGACTTTGCTTTGGTTCTTGGTTTAATCGCATTCATTGCTTTGATCCTGGGGTAGCGACGATAATGACAATGGCATTTTTAATTCCAACGTTGATCTGCGGCAGCGTAC
This sequence comes from Coniella lustricola, assembly GCA_003019895.1. Classification (NCBI taxonomy): domain Eukaryota; kingdom Fungi; phylum Ascomycota; class Sordariomycetes; order Diaporthales; family Schizoparmaceae; genus Coniella; species Coniella lustricola. The sequence continues at coordinate 55,308 of KZ678483.1, read as the reverse complement.
AAACCCATAAACCCTCCAGATCGAGTATGCATCCATCCAAGGCAGCAAACCAATTCTTTGAATAGATGTATCCACGTAGAAGCGAGACTCCCAAGATTTGGTACCACATCCACCACAATTTGATACCAATTCCAGCAGAATATATGTCCTCTTTTACATGACCTTTTCAAACTGCGCTGGATCATACCGCCCGTCGTCCTTGACACTGGGCTTGACCTCGTTCATCGCCTTATCCCAGTCCGCCACCGTGATCTCGTCCTTCTCCTCGCCGCCCTCCTCTGGATGCACGGCACTGATGTCCCCTCCGCCGTGGTAGTAGGTCCTCTCCAGACTGGCCTGCGCCGCTGCCTGCATCAGGTTACCCAGGTCAGCGCCCGAGAAGCCCTCGCATCGGGCGTCCAGAGCGATTTGCTTGAGCAGCTCTTGCACTCTGGTCGATTTCTCGTCACCAGCGCCAGCAGCAGTAGCCTCAGAGCTACCAGCAACGCCGTTTCTGTTGGTAGTAAGAGTCGCAGTAGTCGCAGCTGCGCTCGTAGTCGTAGGAGAAGGCTGCTTGATCGTATTCCAGTAGATTGCCCTGAGAATATCCACTCTCTCCTCCCTCGATGGCAATCCCACAAACACACTGGTGCCCAGTCTTCCTGGTCTTCGAATTGCCGGATCAATACAATCCGGCCGATTCGTTGCACCAACCACATAAATTCCACTGCGGTCCTCAACACCGTCCATCTCTGTCAGCAACGCATTGACGACTCTCGAGCTTGCATCCGACAACGAATCATCGCGCTTAGGCACAAGTGCATCCATCTCGTCGAAAAACAAGATACATGGAGCACTGCTGCGCGCGCGAGCAAAAAGCGAGCGCACCGCACGCTCTGACTCGCCAACATACTTGTTGAGCAGCTCGGGGCCCTTGATGCTAATAAAGTTCGCCTTGGACTCGTTGGCGACGGCTTTGGCAACCAGCGTCTTGCCGCATCCGGGGGGTCCCCAGAGAAGGATGCCTGCGGCGGATTTGATGCCCACGCGGGCGAACCGTTCGGGGTATTTGATGGGCCCGATGATGGACATTTCGAGCTTTTTCCGGACTTCGGCGAGCGCGCCGACGTGTGACCAGGTTGTGTCGGGGATGGCGCTGAAGCCTTCGCGTTTGGCGGCTGGTTGGACGGTTGCGATGGCGGTTTTGAGATGGTGCATTGTGATGTGGGCTGCGTCGATGTCGAGGTCGGTGAGGGATGTCGTGAGGCGAAACATGCGCTGGCTTGGTGTGAGGGATGAGAACGATGATGATAATGATGTTGCTGTTGGTTGTGAAGATGGCGATGTTGTTGATGGTAGATGATCGCCGTCTGGGGTTGCTGTTGCTGCTTCAGCAGCGAGAATATTAGGCTTCAGACTTATGCACGCTTCCGCAGCATCGAACACGGCGGCCGAAACGACGTGCTTCAGGTCAGCGCCGACATAGCCTGGCGTGAGTCTTGCAAGAGCGGCAAAGTCGACGTCTTTGCCGAGCTTCAGGTCTCGGGTCATCGACTTCAGGATCTTTTCGCGGGCGGCTTCGTTAGGCATGCCAATGTCGACCTCGACGCCGAACCGCCGGCGCACAGTAGGGTCGATGCTGTCGGGTCTATTGGTAGCAGCGAGCACAACGACGTTGCCATTGCCAGCTGGAGCTGGCGCCGAGCCCTCGTCCAATCCATTCAACATATTGCCGTTATTGTTGCTGTTCCCACCACGGCGACCAAGCCTGTCCATGCCGTGGCAAATCTCTGTGACAATCCTGCCTTCCATGGCCTTTTGCGCACTGTCCTTCTTGCCCGCGATACTATCCAGCTCATCGAGGAAGATCAGACACGGCGCAAGCCTCATGGCCTCGTCAAAAATGTCACGGATATTCTTCTCGCTCTCTCCACTCGTGCCACCCACCAGACTCGGCGTCGAGACAGGGATAAAAGCCACGCCCAGCTCCGCCGCCAGCGCATGCGCCAGCGTCGTCTTTCCGCAACCCGAGGGACCATGCAGTAGCACGCCGTCATTGGGGTTGTAGCCCAGCTCAGACAAGACATCTGCACAACGCAAGGGGATGAAAACAGACCGCCGTAGCCTTCCCAGCGCCTTGTCCAAACCCGCCAGATCAGCCAGGCTGATGTCTTGTGGCGGCGAGCGGTCAATCTCCTTGGCGTCCTTGCGTCTGCGCTTGGGCTTGGACTCGCCATTGGGCTGGCGATCTCCTGTTGCAGCCTTCGTTTCCAACGACGACGACGCTGCCGCCGTAGTCGGTCCTAAGTCGATATCCATAGCGTCATTCTGCGCGGTAGGCGTTTTCGCGCCCGTGGTTGACGATGCAGCTGAATCCGGCGCCGACGCACCAGCGGCACCGGCCTTGAAGTTCCAGTGCTTGGTCAACTGCTTGTTCAGCAACGAAGCGTCCCGTTCCTCGCGCGTGCGTTTCGCATTCCCGCCATCCTTGAGCTGCAACTCGCGCTCCAGCTCCTCGTCTGAGTCGCCCTGTGCATCGACCTTGTCCTCCTCTCGACGCACATGGAGTACCCGCTCAAGGGCGTCCTCGAGGGGCCGCTTCTTTTGGCGCTTGAGGCTCGAGTTGGACCGCTGGATGTACTCGTACAGGCCGCTGATGGTCATGCGGGACGGTGCCTTGCCTGTTTCGTTGAGGTAGTCGACTTCGTACTTTCTCACGATTTGGTACACGTCGCGGTCCAGGCCATGGCGCAGACTGGGCATCTTAGGCGTTTGTGGATGTTTGTTTGACCGGACGGCTGGATGGTTGTCTCTTGCTTGATGTGGATATTGAAATGGATGCGAATAGGTCGTTAGAATATATTTCGCATTGGACAAGTACGAGGGTCCTCTCTCAGTTGACGGTTTTGTCCACCGTGGAACTCCAACAAAGGCTTTCCAAATTCCTTGCTCGGCGGTATTTGTTGTGATTTGAGGAATTGAGAAATCATGTTCAAGGAATATTCATGGCCTTAGCAGTGTGACATCGAGACGCCGCCAAAATATTGTACAGTGTAGTGGAGCACTCTGACTATTGCACGACGGGGCTGAAATTTTTCGAGCTTAGGGGTTAGGGTCTGGATGCACCAAGATATCCAGTACATAGTCCAGTACTTCTAGGGTTGCCTCCATCTAGAATTCACACGCAACCAAAACATATCTGATGGTACGTTCGAGTTTCTCGCCAGCCTCTAGGCCTGGTTATACTATCAGAAAAATAGCTGCCGCGTGATCATATCGCCCAGTATACGCAGCTGGCACCTCAAGCAACGGCGACAACATTCGCGATTACAACCATCAAGAGCAAGCCTCCAAATCTCATTGCCTATCTGACAGATAGCAGAGTGCTCACAACGATCTTGATACGTAGTGTGCATCCTCCAAGATCACGAGGACCCACGAAGCCTTTTTGACGCTCGTGTCCGGATTCGGTGCACGACTTTTTCGCATTCCTGAACGGCCACTGGGCCCTTATTCTCCAGGTCAACGGCCACGCCGGAGCTTGTTTGCTGGTCCCCATTGCGGCGAGTACTGGGTAAAATCCAAAGATCCGGGATGATTGTAATCTCGGTGTCTCAGACTCTGCTTGGCTCAGCAAAATAAATGCAGAATCGACAGATGCATAGTCCCTATGGCGTCCTATCTCCAGCAAAGGCTTCATACACCATTGACTATCCAAGATAATCTGCCAATAGTTTGTGATGAACCTTCATTTTCCTATCCTGGATGTTGCGACATCATTCATCATTTGATCTCAAACAGATATGCAAAACTCTTCGGTCGAGCGACGCAACACCGTCATCATCTCCTGATAGTAGTGCGCAAAAGGCCGTCGTACTTTGCACTGGGACTATGTACGTGGCCAAAAAATTCCAGTCCACAGCTTGGCCGAACCGGTGAGTGAATATCAGGGACCTCAAACACGTGGGTATGACTTTGATATGCAGCTCTTCCGCGCGGCAGGGCAACTTTGTTATTTTTTCCATCCTCGTCTTTGTGCCGGATGCTCGTGACATGTCTCCCTTACTTCCGGGTAGGGCCTCCTACCCTTTTATTGCCCAGCCTTCGTGCAGCCGCTCCAGGAGCACTGGTTCCGTGGTTGGATCTCCTGTTTATGAATCGTCCACAAAGTTTTGTCCGCTACCAGTACACGCTCCTTCTTTCCTTTTCTGCTAGTCGGCTGTTGATCGTCAACACTATCCTCACAAAGCCTCTTGATACTCGTTCGAAACAATCAAGGGCTCGGAAATTTAGAGTCACGCTTCACTATCATGGCAGCACAGCCACGACCGAAAAAAGCGCGCAGATGCACTTCTCAGGCATCATTTGTCGATCCTGAAGAATTGACAAGACGCCTCAGCTTACTGCTCATCCAAGAGCAGTACCGCGAGCTGGACGCCAAGAGGAGCAAGGGTGAACAGGATCTCTTTCAAGCACGCCAAGAGGAAGCAGAACGCAGTCGCAAAAGCAGTCGCACGCAATCAGCATTATGTCCAGCACTCTCTCCAAAGACGCACACTCAAACCGTCTCAAAGGCCAAACTCGCACCTGCACCTCGGCTTGTGCCAAATGCACATATGACCACTGAACCGACGCGGAGGACGCTCCAGTTTGTCACCAGATCCCACAGAACATCCAAAGTCTTGGACAGTGAAACAACAGATATCAAGTCGGTAGATGGACATCAATTCGGTCAAAGACTGAGGTGTGAATCGGCCCCAGATCTGCAGATCATCAAAGAGGTCGACCATGGCATGGGCAAGACGTCCCAGGAAATCTGCCATCCGGGTCCACCTCCAATGACAAAAGGCCGTCGATTCTCGGTAATGTCGTGGATAAGAGACAAGTCTCCGGATGAACCAAAATCTTCCGGTGGTACGAGCTTACAATCCCGAACGCGGTCGGTATTGTTGTTGGATATTGCAGAGACTCATCAGGAACGCCATGCGGACAGAGAAGGCAAGGACGAAACAGAGCATCATAGCAATGACGCTACGTTGATCAACTCGAAAAGGAGTTCCACGGGGATTGCCAGAGCGGTAGTGACACGGAAACGCTCTTCCATCCTGAAGAAATTGGATGATTACTGGTTCCCCAGGTCCCAGCCTTCCAACAAGGAAATCGCAGCGAATAAACACGCAGAAGACGACGAGAAGACGTTGTCGAATGCGGTAAGGTCAAAGAAGTTTAGGTTCTTGTCCAAGCTGAGACTTTAGTCAACAAACCAGATAGTTAACAAGGGAAGAAAACAGATGGAGGCAGCGCATACATTTGGACAGTGTACCTCAAGGCAACAACATCAGCTGGGTTATGCCAACGCTTCAAGTAGAAGCAACTTAATCTTAATCAAATGCCCGCATCTTTTTGGTGGGGGTTTTAGTGCCTCGTGGCACCTCAGGCCCACTTCTTTTCTGCCTCAATGAGTTCTTCAATGAGTTTGACATCTTCTTGCGTAGTCTGCTGCCGCACCATGTCGGTGGCATTGATGGCAGTCTTATCTTGGTCCGACAGGAGGTGCAGCACGAGCTCACAGTATTCCCTTACAGCGTCGCCGTCCTCGCCAGGGTCTGTGCGTGCCTTGCGCAGAGCTTCTTTGCCGCGCTTCATTCCCGTATCGTGTGTCCATTTGGGCTTTTTGGACTGATATCCTGGCGCCTGAGCCAATGTCCAGGGCAGACCACCACGACTCGGCTTCTGTTGTTCGTCTTTGGGTGGGAGGGTTGCGGCGTTGATGTTGGCGAGTTTGGACGGGAGATTTGGGTATCGTTTGAATAGTTGCACTAGCTGAGGCGCGTCATCAAGCACGCTGAAGGGATGCGCATTCCGTTTTCGAGATTTCTCGGTGATGTTGACGGGCGGTTTGACAGGCAGCGGTTGCTTGGGAGGATCTGGCGGGTGGTTTTCTTTGTGAGAGCGAAAGCACGCGACCGAGCAACTGAGAGGCAGACGTTTAGCATGGATAACAGTGACTGGGCCTCTACTCTTGTCGGTATCCTCGCACTTACTATGGCAATGCGCATCGAGGGCACTTGTATTTTCCGGCGTCGACGTCGCAGATGCCACACAGCTTCGGTTGTGGTTTTGGCGCTGGGGCAGGCGGGGCTTCCTTGGATATATCTTCGGGCGCTTCCTCGGTTGCTGCTTGGTCGGCGCTGGTGGGTTGCGCTATTGTGGCTGCGATGGTGGAGTTTGCAGGTGCAGGATCTCGTGTACCAGTATCTGTCTGAGCTACTGCAGAGTCTGCAAAGCTGGCCTGCTCTTCGGCTGTCGCCATGGTCGCTACTTTTAGTACTTGGTGCTGCGGATCTTGAGTAGATTGGGAAAAAAAGAAAGGCACAAGGCAAAGAAGGAAAGACTGCCACGGGTGCGGGCGCGTTTGCAGGCTGGTAAGAATTGTCTGCCAGAGCCCCAAAACTTTCTGAGCAGGGGTAGACCATGTACACAGAGATTCCGGGGAACCCCACTATGGCCATGACGCAAAGCGACATGCCAACAATTCTTTTTGCTTTTGTCAGCACGAAATGGCAAAGCCGCTATATAGCACTTGAGGCACAACGGCGTCTCCACCACGCAGCCTCAGCTTCACCTTTTTGCGCGCACACCAACTTCTCTCCTCAACAACCCTTCTTTCCACTCGCTGCTGCTGCTCGCGGCATCCTCAGAACCAGACATTATGATATCTCGCAGAACCCTTCTCTCCTCGCAGGGCATCCTGTCCACCGCGCGGTCATCGCCGGCACGATCCAGCCAGACTCTTTCCCGCTTGGCCCGGAGGCAAATCCACAGCCGCCCATCACCATCACATCTCCCAACACTCACAGCCTCAGCGCGGCCCTCTTTACCGTCCAGACAGCCTTCGTTCCTCCCAGGCATATCCACGACCATCGGCCGTCGCACCATCTTCATCCAGACCGAAGGCACGCCGAACCAAGATGCACTCAAGTTCATCCCAAACCATCGCATCCTGCCCGAAAACCTCCCAACAACCTTTATCGAGTACCTGAACCCGCGCAGCACCATCTCACCTCCTTATGCTTCGCCTTTAGCCTCGAAGCTCATGGCCATCGACGGTGTCAAGGCCATCTTCTATGGCGCCGACTTCATCACAGTCACAAAGGACGCAGACGCCAACTGGGCTCATATTCGGCCCGAGGTGTTCTCGCTCATTACCGAGGCTGTCACCAGCGGCCAAAAGATCGTGAATGTTGCAGAAAAGAGTGATGGAACACATGACATACCAGGAGAAGTCGACAGTCTAGCGTACGACGAGAACGACAGCGAGGTGGTCGGCATGATCAAGGAGCTACTTGAAACAAGGATCAGGCCGGCAATCCAGGAAGACGGAGGTGATATTGAATTTCGCGGATTTGAGAATGGCAATGTGATGCTGAAGCTACGAGGTGCTTGCCGCACCTGCGACTCGAGCACTGTCACACTGAAGAATGGCATCGAGGGCATGTTGATGCACTATGTGAGCCTGCCTTTGGTCCCTACATGGATGACAAACATTTGCTTCCCGGTGTAATAAATCGCTGACTGAACCATGTATCAAACAGATCGAAGAGGTGCAAGGAGTGGTCCAAGTAATGGACGAGGAGGAAGAGATTGCGTTGAAAGAATTTGCCAAGTTTGAGGAAAAACTCAGGCAACAGAAGGGCAGTGTGCCACCCACATCGACAGGTCCTGGCTCTATCGATACTGTTGCTTGATGTGGTCTATTTATGGCCATTGCGCCTTGCGTGCGCCATTCAACTTCTTTCCTCTTTTTACCACACCTTTTATTGAGATACCAACAGACTTTCAGCTGCAATTTCTCGGCGCAATTCAGTTTCAGCACTCAAATAGATCAATCACAACAATATCCATGCCGTCGAGTCGTACGAGTAACGAATCAATCAGCACGTTGAGCGAGGCGCATCATAGAGTTACCGTGCAGTTTGTGATGTTGGACACATATTCAGCCTCATAAGGCGTTGGCGCACCTGTCTTTTGCGCTAGGATATTTGTTAATGGTGCAAGAGAGCCAACACGCGGCTGAGGCGTGACGCCCAAACCGGAATTCTGCAAGAAGCAGCACACAAATCCGTGATTGGCAGTTTGGCTGAAAGCGCTCGCCCTTTGGCGCATCCGTTTGAGTACACCCTTGTGCAATTTTCTTGCTTGGAGATGCTGTTGGGGGCCGTCATCAAGTTGCATGGCGCCAAGCTGCACACCACATGGAAGCGTGAGTGGAGGACTGAGACCAGGGCGAGACCACTGTCCATGTCGTCGGAGGTATCGTGGTCTGTCATTTTGATCTGCGGCCCATCCCTGAGGGCGACAAAGTTGTATGGACCTTCGAGATCGGAAATTTCCCGGGGCTGTCAACTCCATTGTCACGTTGTTCAAACGCGGGTTCCAAAGCACCAACATTACCAATGGCAATATCGATAGATGAGCCAACATACTACACAAGACATTATCATATCCCCACCATGAAGCTGGCCAAGTCACCACCGTTTGGGAAATTAAATCGGAACCGTACGCATGCACACAAACGGAGTGGAAAGGATGCTATACCTGGACCAGGTTTTCCCTTGTTGGGGCGAGGCACAGGGCTTGCTGGCTTGTGTGTGCGTGTGTGCTGACTGCTTCCAAGGTCCTTTTTTACCTCTCACCTTACTAGTGTACCTCTTCTGCTGCGCTGTGCTGTACTGCGCGTGCTTGTTGCATTTCAGATGCGTTACTGGCTGAACTGGGAAATCCAACTGGCAAGGCTTGATGCTGCCTTGTTGGTCCATGCTTCAGCTGACACCCCTCTCACCCCCTTATCCCGTACCAACGAAACCGCGACCTCACAAGGCTGCTGGGAGCAATGAGTTGAGCAGTAAGAATACTTGAAGGAATTGATGTCTCCCAGAGTAGGATCGATTTTCTCGTCCTTGTTCCTGCACTTCTCAAGCTTTTGCCCTTTTGGCTCGACATACGTCGCTGAAGTGTCACGAATACCTCTTTGTTTCATACCATTCTGCAGGACTTTACAGCCACCATTACCGAGTCAACAAATAAGTCAGTTTGCATATCCCAAATCCTGCTCGATACACCAAAATCTACCAAACAAGAGAAACACTCGAAACATCAACCACAACCCACAACCCCACCCGCCAAAATGCAAACATCCACAACCTTCGCCAGCAGCCTTTTGCTCCTCCTCCTCCGCATCACCAGCTCCGCCACATTCGCTAGGGCGCAGACTACCGCCACCAGCACAACCTCGTCGGCCATCAACGCACACACGGACTGCGCGACGGCCGAGACGATTGGCATGGACCGCGGTTGCGACACTCTGGGCAACTACTTCACCTGCACGGACGGCATCGAGATCCTCTTCACCTGCACGGGCGACTGCTACCTTGACGGCGAGGAGGCACCGCGCTGCAACGACGGAGTGGCAACTTATGTTGGAAGTTATTAGATACGACGAAGGGCGATGATTGTGTTCAAACGTTCACATAGAGACGGGAAGCGGCCAGTCTAATGAGACGGCGAATGATTCAAGTAACGGACAAAGAGAGGCTGGTGTTGAGTTGAATGGGCTGTTTGCGAACATGGGAGATGACTTTCCAAATCCGTGTCTGCACTCATGGGTTCGTTGGCATCATCGCACAAAGTCCCTCTCTCTCTTTCTCTCCCTTAGAGAGTTCCTGGCGTTTGATTCTGTTGTTTGATGACAATCGTCACATGGCGATGGCGGTGCAAGGGGCAATTCGTCATGATACCCACGCCTTAGGCTGTGGAAGGAGGAAACGAAGGCTCCTTCAGGACATTGGATGGTGCATCTTTCACACATGGTTGCTTACAGGCCTTCCTTGCTTATCCTGCTGCTGCTGCCGGGTGGGGGCCGGGGGGGGGGGCAATGGGGGCTCACCGTCTTCATACGTTTTCACAAACCCGTTTTGCCATACTTGGGGGGCCTTTTTGGACTTCAACAGTGAAAAGAACTGGCTTACGGATTCAAGTGACCGAGACACGCGAAGTGGCCAATCGTACCATGAAGTCTGGGGTTCTGACAGTCATGATATAATATACTTTCTATAACCCAGTCTCCCGTGAACCGACATTTCATGAAGAATGTTATATATTTGAATAAATAATAATGATAATGGATGTTGAGAATGATCATGACGATGACGACAGTGATTGCTCGATGCTTGATTGATCATTGCCCCAGGGAAGATGCAGCGACAGCAATAACAACACAACACCAACGCCTGTCGACATTTATCCCACTGCAAAATGTACCGAACATCCCTCTGCCGTTGGAGTATGTATATGCCTTGGGCCTTGTTTACCTCACTGCTATTTTTTGCTCCTCGCTATATATGCAAATTGTTGATGTGTTTGTTAATGCTCGATTTATCATATCAACCGCCCTTGAAGAGCCCAATTGTCTTCTTCCTTAGATCCGAGGTGCTGCTGCTCGTTGCGCCTGGGCCGGGCTCGACGGTTTTGCTGCGTTGGTAAAGAGCCTGTCATGTCGTCTTGTCAGTATATTCATCTTCTCTTGCAGAAGTTTCGCACCCGCACATAACCTGGGTTTTGAGAAAGAAGGTGGAAAACCGGGTCAACCAAACACTCACATCTTCATCAAGTTCCATACGGCAATCCAGAATCAATTCCCGACACAATTGGTGCTGCTTAGTAAGATTGGCATATGGCGCGCCCTGACTCTTCATGATGGGCAAGAGGATTTCGCCAAGAATCTCAAACTTTCTCCAATTGATACGGTCCCCATTGGGGCCCACTAGCGTCTTGTTTCCTTCCTCGGCAGCTGTGAGGTCCTTGCGATGCAGCGCCATGTACGGGATCCGAGGCAACGGACTATTTTCCCACGCGAGGCGATAGGCAAACGATGACTTGGCCTGCAACATCAGCATCTCTGCGCTCTGGTATTGCTTGCCAATCTCGGGCCGAACGCCCGACATGGTCACGCGCAGACGGGCAATATTGGCATTTTGCAAGCCAGCGACGATGGCGCCAAGACCATTGTAGTTGTTGAGCTTGCGCAGCTTCTGCGCAATCACCATGAATTTTTCCAGGCACGGGATGCGGTGCTTGGCCTTGTCGCGAATCAGGATCATGTTTTGAACCCATTTGGCAACGTGGTTGAAGTGCGAGATAAGCCGATTGGCGTTCTTGAGGGACCGGCATTTCTCTTTTTCGGACGACGAGAGGCTTACGTGCCGCACCCAGTCGCGGATCCGCACGCTGCTGAACATAATCCAATCGATGCGCGTGATTTCCTCGGCGAGCTCGTCGGCGCTCAGATCCATGAAGATGACATAGCGCATCTTGTTAAGCGGTATTGTGGCTTTGGGAACCATGGTTGCGGCCTCGCGCTCGTAGTCTTCGTAGGTAAAATATTGATAGGTGTGTTCTCCATGTCCGAGATCGCGCTCGCCGCCGTGAGAGGATAGATCCGAGACAGCTGATGGCCGGCGCACTTCGCCCGACTCGGCCGGATCGTGTATTTTGAGTGAGTCCATCGAACCACCCAGTGTCAGCTCCAACTCTTTGAACTCGGGCGCAGTCTCTCCAGAGTCATCTTCAGACGGCGCTTCATCAGCCTGGGCCCAGCCAGTATCATCATCCTCCACGACAGCGCTTTCCAATTGCGCCCGCATCATACTTGCAGCTGCGAGGAAGGCTGGCTCAGTCGCCAGGTGGGTGATGAAACGTTCGAGTGTTTTCTTTGTAGGAGCCCGAGCAAAGTCCCCAGGGTATAATGTGACCCACCGGGCGACCACCTCGATGATTCGCATCTGGGTAGCCTTCTTGATGAGGTAGTGCGCAGACTTGTCGTCCTTTGCACGCTCTAGTCTGGTGAGAATGGCAGCAAAGAGCTTCTTGGGCGGCGCGAATTTTCTATACAGGCAGAGGAAGACGTCTGCAAAATTTTGGTCGGCCCTGGTCATCCGAGGTGCGAGAAGCCTGTCGACCAATTCTTCGAAGGTAACGCCAGTTGATTTGGCCTGCCGTTCCATGAAATTCTCGTCTGCTCTTTGCAATACTGGGAGATCCTCTGTTATAGATGTATGGAAGGAGTCGACGTCGGATTCATCGTCTCCAATGTCCAGCCGCGTGCCCGTCTGGCGAAGTTGTGTCGACACTGTCTGGTTCATGGCCTCGTTGCCATTGTTTCCGCCAGCAAACGACCGCGGCGACCGCGCCATCGAAGTTCGGTAGTAGGTCTCGTTGGACCCTGAAGGAAAGCCTTTGAGCATGGAGAGGTCAGAGCTGGCTCTGCTATGTCTGCTGTGCTGGGAGTCGGGCCGACCGTTGTTAAGCGAATCCGTCAAAGGCTCTGGAGCTGCAGAGGAAGCAGCGCGTCTTCGTGAGTTTCCATTATCGTCACCTGATTGCAGAACGCCGAAGAATCAGTCGAATGTGTGATATGAGGGTGTGATCGGGCTTGGAGGGCCTTCGGAAACACAAGGGATGGGGACTCGGCGTAGTTGCATATTACCTTTTCGATGGTTACCCACGAGAGTTCGTAGCATAGCCTGTAGGCACTCTCGTTGGCTACTTGGCGCGTTTACAGACGTGCAGAAGCTTGCCGCGACGGAGGGAAATGCGGCAGAGATGCTGGCCGTATCGACTTCGCGGACATCCTCAGTGGTATCGCATTTTGTGGCAACGAGGAAGGTGGTATAACCGGACACGGAGAGGGAGGCTGGTGAGTAAGAAAGGGAAATCGGTCAGCTATCGGCTACAATGTGGCAAAGAAAAGATAGGCAGGGTACGTATTTATTTAGGTAGGAAGGAAGGAAGGAAGGAAGGAAGGAAGAAGATAGCGAGAAGGCTGAACGCACAGAGAGTCTGGGGTAATAGCTTAATGCTCTCTTTGCTTGTAACGTCGTAAAGGACCATGGTGCCGTCGACGCGTGGGGTCATCTGCCCGTTGGCTTGCCGCGGCCAGCGAATGGGCTCATTCATTTCGAGGTCGAAGGCCTCGAGGTCGACCTCAAAAGTATGCACCGAGTGTTGTGTGCCGTCGGCCTCTGTCCAGTTGAAGTTGACGCCGTGGTTGGGTGGCTGGGAGAGCTTAAGCGCCCGCTGCATAAAGGCAGACTTGCCGACCCCATTGGCTCCTATGACTGCGATGATGATTGTATCCATTGTGATGATGGTGTGCGCGCCGTCGCGATTGAACGGCGCCTTTATGTGTTGCGCAAGGGTCACAGCAGTGTCAGCCAGCTATGGTCTTTTTTTTTCTTTTCAAGTCTCTCGTGATACCATAGACCTGCAGCCCCTCCTCGTCCTGTCCTGGACTGAACTGTCCTGACCTATTCAAGCCTGAGCTGACCTTTGCTGACCAGACTCCAACTGTCCGTCGGATTGCAAGAGAGCAAAAGAAAACAGAAGAACAAGAAGAACAAGAAGAAGAGCAAGAAGCTGTGTGGCCTATGACGAGTTGTAAAAGCTAGCGTACCCCTGATGTCGCATTCATCAGCGAGACTCTGCGAGGAGGCCGGCGCAGCAGCGCAGTCCCATGGCGCGTCGGGTTCAGATGGAGGGAGGACCGAGATCGAGAGGAGAGGGAGCAGCGGTCGCAGGCTCGAGAAGGTGTCGGGCGGAGGAAGGGATCGTACGTGAGCGGAGAGGACAGGGTCCCAAGTCAAGAGGATGTCAGCGGCCAGCCTCGCTCGCAGGGCGGAGGAAAGAGGGTCCTGGAGTCGTGGGTGGGTCTTTCGGGTATGGCAAACGGGGCGCCTGGGGGAGGAGGTAGAATGGGGTTTAGGGGCCCTTTCTGGCGGGGGAGGGCGGCAGCGGCAGCGGCAGCGGCAGCGGTTGGCGATTCGCGGTTGGCGGCAGGGCTGAAGCACGTGGAGGCTGTCATTCGATAAAATACCTTAGGTAGACTTCTCGTAAGCATCAAAGTATCGTGAGGTAAATACTGCCAGTAATTGCCATGCACGTCTGAGAAGCGTGTGCTTGTACTTGCGTTTGCGTATGCGCAACGCCATCGCCTGGAGGCTTTCACACGTGCCTTTGGGTTTCCGCTTTCGCGAAACCTTGTGACCCTGGGGCTGCTTCCCATGGAGCAGCAGACTGGACTAGGAGGATATCAATGCTGCACCAAAAAAGAAAGAAAAGGACAAAAATAGAGACAGGGAGGGCGGGAGGTCAATGGCATCTCACACAAAATTGAAGCAGTGTAGTATCCTCTTTCCTCTTCTTGCGACATAGATAAACGCAGAAGCAATGGGAACTTACATAGTACCAGAAGATGAAAAGGACACGCTCAAACACGCTCCAGTAGGGTATCACAAAGTATGCCAGAAAAGTAGGGCGGGATGCTTCGGGTGCACACGCGTAAGAGGGCAGCCGCCAGCCGTGGGTTGCAGCAAGGCACAGCAGACGAGCACTCGATCGTGCCGAGCCCAGCGGCCAGGCTAGCCAAATGTGCTATGAAGTGGCTAACTGCAGCCACGGGCGGGTGTCGTGTCAATTGGGTCTTTTTTTGGATACTACGGGCTGCGCTGATTCAAGTCTCTTGATGCTAAGGCGCGCAAGAAGAACACGCTAAAGCTGCTGGCTCTAGAATTAGCGGCACAGCACAGGCGCGGGTTGTACCTCGCCAGCAATTCTCAGCTAGCAGATACTTTCACCTTATCCAACAACGCCCAGTGGAATCGACCTTCAGCACAGCATCTGTAACGTAATCTCTACGCGTATTATACCTGGAGCCCTAACACGTACTCGAGGATTACATCCCTAGTTTTGGATGCCAAGCCACGACCTCCCATGCCTTTGCATGCCATTTCCTGCTGTGTGACATCGCACCTGGCTTGCTGCAGCAGCTGAATAACATGAAGAAGCGAAACGAGGTCGCGCATTTTCAATCTAAACGACAGCTCGGCGAAAGTACACCCTCAAGTACCTGGTATTTATACAATAGCCGTGCTACAGCCTCGACCACGACTCCGACTCGGATCATGCCTTCGCGCCCGTGTGGAATGCTTGCCATCCTGGCGCCAGCCAATTTCGTTACGTGCCTCTGGCAATCAATCGTCTTTGGGCCAGAGCAGCTGTCGTCTCCATATGCTTCGTAACATGTGACTGAATATGACTATCCATGCGATCACCAGCAGCCCAGCCATGACGCATCCCACAATCTCGATGGCCCTGCACCGGAATGCTTTACCAATCTGATAGGTCGCCGTCACCAACGCAGTGTTGGGAAACACAAACGAAAAGAAGGTCATTTGGAAGGATGTCTTTGATTTGTGATCTGGCTCGGCATACTTCCAGAACGACCCGACCGATACGATAAAGAACCTGTTTGCGCCAGATCGCAACTCTGTGGTCAATCAAGAGCTCACTGTAGCTGGAAAGACACATCTCGTAGAGCACTAGGGACACTCACCAGATTGCCAAACCCCAAAGCCACAGCCCAATCATGGCCGATACCAGTTTAAGAATGAAGACTGCATGTGTCACCATGCCTGGCTCCATGAATTCGCTAGGCAAAATACTGGATGCGAGTCCGCCAAGTTGCACTAGAAAACAGTACAGGAGAGAATAAACCCGTCAATAAGTCCCTCGGTTCTGAAGCGGCAGCCTTGCGAGAAGGCGAGAGGTGAAAACTTACCAATACCAGCTGTAGTAAAGCCACTGGGTCCTACCGAGATGAACACACCCGGTCGCTGTGTATCGCGTGGGAGTTTCTGCGTCATGAGCCTGTACACAAAGGCTGCTAACACCATAAATGACAGACTAAACCCCATTCCCTGGACGGTCACTGCAGCCAAAGCCACAGGGAGACCGTGGATGAGATGAACTCCATTGATCTTGGCGGCGGAATTAATGAGATTGCCCGCAAATGGAGCCGTTATTAAGAGAGGATAAGCAGGAAAAACCCAGACTGGTGTCATGGTGTGTATTGGAAATCTGATCGACAGACCAAAGTTAGCGAAGTCGCACTTGTATCGGCAAAAAAATAGAACAACTTACACCTGCGTAGACCAGAGGACTAGGTAAACCGCACTGCTGGCAAAAATCGCAACAGTAATCCATATCCAGAACAGAACTTCCATGGCACGAAGCAGCCAGGGCCCCGTGTAGGGAATGCCGTATTGGCAGATGTTGATGAATATGGTCCCCACCCTTCCATCCTATTAGCAACCACCAATGACGATAAAGAAACAACTCAGTGATACATACGACACAATCTTTTTAATGAATTAGCAAGCCAAGCTAGGAGTGGAGACGATGGCAGAAAGCGATTGCTTATGACAACTCACTGATGCAGAAATGAAGAGCGACTCGAACTGGTCAGTGAATGACTGGCGCCAACTCCCGGGCCGCAACCGAAATCGCATCACGAGTAAGATGGTGTTGATGATGAAAAGTAAGATGTTGAAAAGGAAAAATATCGTGCCCACCACGTACAACCACTGGGCTTGAAAGGGGGCTGTACAAGAAGTCTGATTAATTTCACATACTGACAGGCAGACAGGCCCAGGAGAATTGACGACGTACTTGCTGCGAGCACGTTGGCAATACCGCCCGTGGCCATGGTTGAAGTGTACCAGGTCCACTGGAAACACGCTATTCGGTCTTTGACACTCACGCGTCGCTTGTCGCCCAATGCTCCTGCATTGGAGAGCACGTCGTCCACAGTCATCATCTGTCCTTGGCTGTCGTTTCGCAGATCGCCGTGTCTGTTCACATCGTTTAGGCGGCGAAGCACATGTTTCGCAGCTACCGCAGAGGAGGCCGTTGTATGCTCTGTAGGCGACTCATAGCCGCCATCTTGGGCGCGCGATCTTGCAGACATGTCTCGACGGCGATGCTGATGGCGTGTGAATGGGCTCTTGTAGCATTTATCTTTGGAAAAATGTGTAGACGGTTGCGTAATTGAGGGACGTCGTCATTGCCATGCCGTTTAACTGCGATCTTGCTTTAGCCAAAAGTCAATCTTGACGATGACTCGTGCGAGAGACGATTGGAGTGTGCGAGGCAGAGATTGAATACCGAGGCGTTGTAGGTCTGGGCTCGGTCGAACTTTTGTACCTGATCCTGTTGCTGTTTCGAATCAGTTCCTAGTCTGGAATTATTGCCGCTGTGCTTTGCGGTGAAGGAAGTGTAGGCGATAAATGACGGACGAAAGATGATACAGGCGGTGTCGGCTACGGCGGGATGGCGACGATCACTCGTCAAAATCCGCTAAGGGAAATATCCCAATATATCAGCCTCTGTTCCGGTTTACCAGCCTGTTCATTCTTTGACTCTGCAACTCTGATTGCGCGTCTGCTTCTACTCACGGCGTCGAGATGAACATGTCGACTTCGGAGACGAGTCCCGCTTTTGTCCAGCACCCCGATAAGAGGCATATCGCAGTGATCAAGGCCCACTCACCGTGCTCACGTAGGACATGATTTCCTCCCCAGTGTGAACGGTCTGGACCGCCACAGCGGCCGACGCCGTCGTATTCAAACCACACAACCCACTCTTTGCCTTTCGTCGAGTGCAAGCAGCCATTTGGAGCCTTCGAGCTTTGTGCCATTTTGTGCACAAATTCAGCTGCTGTTGAGTGGCAGCTCAAAGCATCAGCATGATACAATTGATGCGTGCTTTGGCAACAACCTTGCAGGCGATTGTCTTTAAGCGTACCACACCGTTGCGGCGTGCTTGCAGCTGGCAAAAGAGTGCAGCAACAGGCAGTCTGGCATTATTCAAGATCTCTTGGTTACGAGCAGAGCGAGGTGTGAGACTCCAAAAATCTACGAGTGATGAGCACTTGCCCGCGCAGTCCATCTGTGCCAAATCGGTGAGGCACGACCCGAATTTCTGAGAGTGTCCCTTCGTCCTTCCTGTTTCTCACAGTCAAGGAAGGCCGAGAGCGTGCACAAGAGATGAGTAATCGCAACCTGGGAAGTTCTTGTCTCTTTTGCTTTTAGAAGCTCCTGCTTTTGTATTTGTCAAGTCGACACATTGAGTCTGTCTACTCTGGGCACCTCATTGCCTATCACTCAGCAGCTCTCGATCATGCCTTGCCTGCTTGAGCATACACCTACAGCTACACACACCCTGTGCCAGATTAATTTGCACGTACCTATCCTCCTCTGCGAGAGTTCCTACATCATCTGTATTTGCGCAGAGCAGAGGTTTTTGTGCCGAACTATCTACCATTCGAAGCAATCGCTCCAGGTGCCAGAGTCGTCATCAGATAGCGAAGCGATAGTAAAGAGGCACTGTATATTGTTCGATTATGGCTCGAGATGAGAGTATTGATCTAGAAACCTTCACAATATCGAGCTACCTAGACCCGAACTTTGTGCTGGTCATTCAGCCTTGTGCACTACTGTCCTTTCCTAACCAGCCTCACGGACGCTTGTCAGCAGAAGAAATACGAGATCGAATCAAATCCGGTTCACTGTGGGTGACTCGGGCGGCATACTGCCATTTCGAACTCAAAACCAGCTTCCAAGGCCTTGTCAGTGATGCTCTGCAGGAAGATTTGCAATACATCGTGGTCAAAGCCTTCGAATCTCTCCAGGTAAGCTGACCTGATACCTTTCCTTGGTTGGTGCCCATTGTTTGGTCGCTCTCAGTAACAACGGTCAGGTTTGGTCTGCGCTGGGGCTTGTACTGCGGAGAGACTACAACCGATTCATGGATCTTCCAGGCTCGGCTCCTTCGTATGCATATTCTGTTCACCACGCCCAGTCAAGTGCTGGCCTCGTCTCTCCAACCCAAGTACAAAATGTGTTTCTTTCGAAAGTGGTCTGTGAGATGACTTTTGCACCGAGAGAGATTCTCCAGCCCAGAGCTGCGCGAGAGACCATGAAGAAGCATAACAGATCTAGAATCATAACAATGCAACTTCCAAGGCATCGACTCCGGCAGATCACTGGAGGTAGTGCATCTAGAAGGAGATCTGACCGGCTTAGGAATCGGTCCAAGAAGAACGGAGATGTGACAGAACAAGGTTTATCTCAAAAATCGCCAATGATACTCAAGGACGACTCAGGAATGTACAATCTTGCATCTGGTCTACGGAACAGCAGGATAGAGCACCTAACACATATTGCCATCAATCTAGTGCTCGGATATAGAAAACGGTTCATGGAGATCAAGTCCGACAGGAGGCTTGACTCCCCAACGCTTTTAGACATTGCTCCAGCTGTTTGGAATGCCTATTATTTCCAAGTACGTCTCCAAGTACTCTGATTTATGTTAGTATGTCTGACAAGTCATAGGAAATAGCTTCTCGAACACGATTAGTACCTATGGTCTCCTCGGCTCTTGGCAGTATGAGAGTGTCAAATCCAGATCAAGTTGAACAGAGCATTTGTTATACGATTCCTGATGCAACAGCCAGACTTCAGAAACGTTTGCTCCAGCTAATTCTGCGGTCTACGTCCCTGCGGTTTCGAAAATTCGGCAAACGCAGCGATGCCTCGAAGGATGTCCATCCGCGGGACACTTTGGCGCACACAATTGCAGAACGAACATCCGAAATGTTTGAGTCCCTGTGTAGCTCACAAGACGCCGCAACCTCACAACAGCCGTCCGTTATCGATATCAACCAAGTTGATGACCTCTTGGAAGGTCCTAACCTATGGCATGAGAAGTCAGATTCGAGCCAAAGTCAAGATGAGAGACAGGCGCCATTTGCAATGGACCAGTATGATGAACGTGCACCGCACTCCGAGGACTCAAGTGAGGAGATCAGATATGCTACCATGGATCGTTTGAATGACGAATCGGAAGAGCAGTATCATTTTGCAATGCATGGTCATGACACAGAAGGTCTGACCGCTATCAGTCCCGACACCGAGTTCGAGGACTTTGAACATTCCAATGTCATTGACTCGGTAGCAATGTCATTTGGGACGCTTCCACCCCGATGCATATCGGAAGGTACATGCTTCAACATATGGACTTCACTTGGGTGCCCTTCCATCAACTGCCACGGCACTGAATATCCCGACGATATGTATCTTGAAGCAGAGGAGGAGCGAGCCATGTTACTGGACAGTGAACTGTTTTAGTCCAACTTTTAGTATATCTGGATCTTTTCAATTTTCACACCCGACTTGTGTAACATATGAGGTTGGGTTCAACAGACAGGCTCTCATTTTCATACGACACTTACCACAACTCAAAATTATCGAGCAAAGTAAAGTCGCGTCTAATAAGTCACTTTGAGGCGTCACGGCGAGAGCCCTTGAGCAGAGATTCACTGCATAAGGACGATGACAGCCAACGAGTTGAGTGAATACACCATTGCTTGCTGTTGAACTGTATTCTCATATATATCATATATCTAAAACGCCAAGATCCTTCTTATTAAAGCGACAATAATCCTGACGCACATTATTCATTTGCAGCCATACCAGGCCTCATCAATCTGGCGTCCCCTCTCTTTCCACGGTCGACGTGGCAAAGCCCATATACAACACAGTGATACAAAGAAATAAATCCGCGGATGCAATTAGACAATTCAATACACTATGACCTGCGGTGGTCGTGTAGTTGCTGAGTGTCTCCAAGGACAATCGCATTGCCCAATCGAAAGAAGCCGCCTTCTTTTGCGCCCCCTTTCACGCCCCCATTCATTTGAAGGGGGAAAAGATAACCCCATTCTGTATTGGAGAAATGTTCGTCCATGGTTCGGGGTGTCGCTCGGTGTGGCTGGCGGCAGTTTAAAGATGTTGTTTTGTTTAATTATTTATTTCTTGGCGGGAGCCTTCTTCTTTCGCTGTTCTGGCTTCAGAGTGACCCAGTGGATATAGTAGACGAGAAGACACTCGATGGTCATGCCCAGGAGAACGACAATAAGGACCGTGAAAAGATAGGGCTGGTCGTTGAGAACGTTGACAGCCTGCTGCGTAGCGCCAATCTTAAGAAACCAGTCGAACTGAGCCATTGTGTCGTGTTGTTTGTTTGAGATGGGCTTTGATTAAGCTTGAGATTTGCAGTCCGGCGTAGGTAAAGGTTTAGTGCAAAGTCGCTTGGAGTGGTTGCTTGTCTGCAAGACAAGGAGAACGGGTATCAAGATGCGACGGAAGAAGAAGACTGATCCAGCAGACGATGACGAAGGTGCAAGATTATCACGACCAAAAACTGGACATGCAGAGAGAAAAAAAAGCCAAGAGAAAAGCAGAAAGGGAAAAGACAGGAAAGAGAGAAGAAAGAAAGAAAGGGCCAAGACCCGATCATTTAGCCAAGATGGCACAAGCCCTTCTACATCAGGTCTCCTTTCTGTGGAGGGGGTGGCCTTGGCCTCGCGAAACGAGGCGTGAGGCCCGGCGAGCCATCAACCCCTTGGAGGATCGAAACTCGGCGGTTTCAGAGTTGCACCAGACTCAACTCGTCCCATGTTTTGGTTACCTTTTCTAAGCGCCGACCGTTGATTCACATGCCATATAAAGCATGCCAGTGTGATATCATTGGTATGTTATTCTTGAGTATCTCCGAGTGAACACACAGATTGACCTGTTATTTTCGGTAAAGTTTCTCTGTGTCGTAGAGGGGGAAAATTTCAAAGCCCCTAGGATGCGGGGAGTTGATGTTGGTGAGCGTGGGTCGTGATTATGTCAGCTTCTACTATAGTTTACTCCCCTCCGCACGGCCCAAGCCGACCCACGATATGAATGGGGTGACCCTGCAGCGTACACCCGCAGTGTAAGCTGCAGCTTAGTCATAAAAGCTCAACACCCCTGTCAAAAATTTGGCAATTGGACATCGCGAGAAGCTGCTGTCACTCCCAACACGTCCCTCACACGTCTCCACGTACCTACCGGTTGCCAGCAAATCCACGGGCGGCTTCTCGACTTGACAACGACGGCAGTCATGAGTACGGCAACCCCCGCTGCCGGTCGCTTGCTCTGCCGGTCGCTGGCAGCCAACTCGGCCCAGACGTCCGGCCGTGCCGCCGCCGCCGCCTCCGCCGCTTCACGAGCAGCAACAACAGCAACAGCGTCGCAACAGCAACGCCACCAATTCTCCACAACGACCTCGCTCGCAGGAAACCGAAAGCGCTCTCCCTTCCGAAATGTCAAGGCTGAGAAGATGGGGCTCCTGGACCCAGCCAAGCCCGAGGTCATGGACGAGTTCAAGAAGGGCATCTCGACCGATTACGACGAGGTGGACATGCAGGCGCTGGAGAAGCGCTACGACCCCCTCAAGATGAAGGTGATTCGACTGGCCGAGAAGGCCACCCCCGCCGAGGATATGGTTGTCCAGGGCCGGCTGCGCAACGATCCGTATCGCCTGTCGTACGTCGAGGACTTTGCCACGGTGCGGCCGCACATTGACAAGCGGTTACCCAAGAGGAGATTGCCCGTCGACACATCGGCGCGCTTCATGACACCCGACGAGTTTGGCGACGACTTTCTGGAGTTTGTGCGCGAGCTGGACGAGAAGAACGGCACGAGCCGCGACATCGTTCCCATGGACCAGGCGTACGAACTGTACCAAGACATGCGGAGTAAGATGATGAGCAAGCCGAGCGGTAAGGCGCTTACCAAGGAAGAACTTGTCGCCGCAATGGATCGCGTCATTGGGGAAGCCGATTTCTCGACCAAGGATCAGAACGAGTCCAACGCAATGCAGGGCCGAGGCGAAGAAGAAACGGAGGAAATTGAACTTGGCAGTCCGGAAATTGTGGACGACCTAGGGGCCTACAAGTACTTGATGGAGCGCAACCCCATGACAGGCTTTGATGGTGGCATAAATCAGACGGCGCTGGTGCCTGGGCTGCCCAAGGTGATTCCGGGTGTGACGGGTATGTACCAACAGCCCGCGGACCCGAACGCCGCAGCCCTCGATCCCGAAGGCTTGTTCAAGGAGATTGTGGAAAAGACAGGCATGTCGACCGAGCAGATCTACAGACTCTTTTACAAGCAAAGCAAGATTCTGTGTGTACGATTCGTTTCAAACCAGACGCGTCTGGGCAAGATCCGCAGTGTCTATGCTCTCGCTATCGCAGGCAACAGCAATGGTCGTCTGGGCATAGGCGAGGCCAAATCTGTCGAGGCTCCTACGGCATTTCGAAAGGCCAGAATGCTGGCCATCCAGAACATGAAGCCTATCCGGAGATACGAGGACAGAACCATCTACGGTAACGTGACGGGCAAGTCGGGAGCTACAGTTGTGAACTTGTTCTCGCGGCCACCTGGTATGTAACATATGTTTCCCACAGAAGCCGTGGAGAGACCGCAATGAATCGAGTCTAAGCTAACACTACGACAGGATTTGGTCTCCGTGTGTCCCATCGCTTTTTCGAGATGGCCCGAGCTGTAGGCATTCAAGACCTGGCAGCCAAGATGCCCCGTTCTCGCAACCCTATGAACTCGATCAGGGCTTGCTACCAAGCCCTGTTGAACCAGCCAGATCCCGAACAAATCGCGATTGGTAGAGGCAAGAAGCTGGTCGATGCGCGCAAGGTGTACTATGGTGGCGCCACACTCTAGACAGCCATTATATAAAGCCTTGCAAACCTTGATCCATATCGCGCGTAAAGGGCATCTCGCCATGTAAGGCGTCGTCTGTGAGCCTATATCAACATTGCCAACTGGACTAGCACTGCGTCTTAGAAGCACGTGCCACTGCATGCACTGGCGTGTATACATGATGGCTCTCCAACAGAGGCTTCGTGACTGCTCAAACACGCCGCCTAGGTTCTGTCTGAACGCACTCCGGCCATTTGGCCGATGTCGCTGTGTCGCTGTGTATTGAGAGATTGTCTGCCAGGCCGGCGAATCATGGAGATTCTTGTAATTATGCGGCGACTTCGTTGTGTTCTCATTTGGGGCACTGCTGTATGTCCACACGCCATTTATTGTTGTTGCTCCTGATTACCCCATTCCAGTTCCTGTTGCAGCACGATGCTGTACACACTGGTCTTCAGCAGCGTAAAAACCAGGCTCGTCTTGCGCTCCAGGTCCCGGAGACCATCAAGAATTTCGGTCGTCGGTTGAGTGGCCATTGTGTCGAGAATCGAAGCCAACTGCACAAGCAAGCACAAAGGAGTGAGTATCGGGCGCAGCAAATTCAAGGGCGCCTAGCGCTAGCAACGGGCGAAAGATGGAGATACCTTGCTCATGTTGTCTGCTAACCGCACATATTCGTCAATCACCTCTTGCTCCCGAGGAGACAGTTCCTCGTGCATGCGCTCGTCCATATCGACGCGGGTGCGGATCGTTGTTGGTCGGATGTGCGGATGGCACAGGAGAAGCGAGACGCGCTCAGCTTGACGCGTCCAGTGGGTTTGATTGATGTGAACCGACGTGGGGCTAGCCAGGCGGCGCCCTCGCCCCCCAGGGCTGTTAAAAGGACCCGCCAAAGTGCCCTGTGACGCCAGGCGCTATAGAGCCCTGTCGGAACTTTGAGGGGTACCTTGACAGCTAAGCTCCACCTGCGGCTTTCTGCGTCAGCGTTGAATCGATACTTGTCACTCCGGTTTATCGTCACCTGGATACATTGTATCTATCCATGGATATAATTTCACTTGCAGCATCCTCACAGCATTAACGAGCTCAGAACCTCCAAGCTCGATTTAGGACTCCACGAACCTCGATTCTCCCAGAACAAGAGCGAGACCACCATGTCATCAGCCCCGCGGCGGCGACAAAACTCGAGCGCCGCCTCGACGCGTTCCCGCGGCCTCTCTCTGCACATGCGCAGCGCCTCGAAATCCATGAGCGCCGGCAGCAACAACAACAGCAGCAACCCTTTACAGCCCCCCGTCAAGATCGACCCAAAGTCCGCACATACATCCGACCCGTTCTTGCAATCCTTTCTCTCTCCGACCTTTGACGCAGCCGAGTACCTCAATGGCACGCTCCCACCCCTCCAGGGCGCCCTGCCCTCCTCCTCCGCCTCGTCCTCCCTTTTTCGCACTACAACTTCAACGCCAATGGGCGCTGACGGCAAACCGCTGGGCCCCGCTCCACTCAACGAACTATCGATTGAAGCGCAGAATCTCCTGACACAGCTCAATGCACACACAACCCGGTTAACGGGCACGCTGACCCAGCTCGCCGAGGATATACTCCGCTCCGGCAGCCGGCTGGCATACGAGGTGGAGCTGCTTCGCGGCGAGACGTTGAGCCTCTCCGAGGCGCTGTCCGAGGGTCCTCTACGCGCCGACCTGGAGCGCTTTGCTCCCAACAGCGTCATTACCCCGGCGGAAACCTCGGCAAACGGTACGCGGCGCGCCTCTCTCGTGAGCAATGGCGCCACGCCGGGAGCGGATCGGGACAAGGAAAAGGACACATTCCTGTCTTCTTCTGCGTTGCCTACACCTGCAGCTGCACCGGTTCCTGGTGTGGAAGGAACCGCAACTACAAACGTAGAGGGCGCGGAGCAAGAGCCACCATACATCTCGCATCTGCGCACGCTCACGCTCGTGCGCTCGCGCCTCGACGCCGTTATCAAGACCTTTGGCGAGGCAATGGAGTTTGTCTTCCCGCCGAGTGAAATATCCGTCTCTTCGGGCTTCTTGTCCGTCTCGGCGCCCGATTTCCCCGACCGCCACTCAGGCAGTGCCGAGCAGGTTAGCATGGAAGATAGAGGCCAGCAGGTGCTGCGCAAGATTCGTGACGAGGTGGCGGGTTTGTTGAAGGCTGGCTCTGGACCCGGTGGAACATACCAGGAGAGGGTCAAAGGCGTTGAGGATGCGACAAAGAGGGTAGAGGAGATCAAAACGCTCAGTGTGGTGTGGAAGGGCACGGCTGAGGAAAGGGGCAGGCAAAAGTTTGTCGAGAACCTGTCGAGGATGGTGGAGGACAGGCATCGCGAGGTTTTGAGGGAGGCTGAGAGCCAGAAGGAGCAGCAGCAACAACAGCAGCAGCAGCAGCAGCAGCAGCAGCAACAACAGGCGAAGAGCAGGCAGGATGACGCTGAGTCGAAACGAGACCAGGGCAATGCTGCTGCCGACAATACGACAACGGAGTCCAGAGGGCCACTGGGCGGTTATGGGTTTATGAATCAATGGCAGAAGATAAGAGGCGGGCTATAGCACCTTGAAAGTGGATTTCGGGATACCAATTGTGATTTACAGAGCAGTACAAGGCAAGTAGCTCGCAACAATCTGCTTAAGTGACTAGACTTGATCATCACTGCTGCTTCGAACACATACTCCGTGGGCGGTCACTCGCAGCAAAGTCTGGATTTGCTTGTAGTATTTCAGTGGTTATTTTGACCTCTACCTGAACAAATGTTAGCCGAGGGTCATCTGCAGTCTCGTCCATTGGTTCTCCTCCCTTCGCAATACCAATTACAGAAATCATAGTGCCAGAGTTTGAGGATCTTCTAATGTACATGAAGATGTATGCTGTTTTGGACTTCTGGCTGTATAGCCTTGTCATAGGCCAGTCAAGTAATGATGCACCGCCTGACGTCCACCTTACTTCGAGGTGATCGCAACGCAACAGAGAGTGCGCAGCATAGTGTAGCACGATCCATTCTCAATCCTCATGATCTTTCAACGCGTTGATGCGCTTTTTGAGAAACTCAAACGAAGAGAAAAACACAGCGTTTACGGCGCAGGATCGGCCCATGGAGACACCTAATCCTCGGTACATGTGTTTTCGAAAGAACTCAATCTTCACTGGTGGGACTGTCTGGCCTCTCGAGTACATCAAACAATTACGCTGATAGATGCTCTTGGCCGAGTCGATTGGGTCTGTTACAATGGGAAGACTCTCGTTAGCCTCAATCGTGTGGAGGATTAAGAAAATAAAAGGCGATAAATGGCTTACAGATCAATGCCCATGACACAATGCCGCACAATCCGCCTGCCACAAGAACAGCGAAAGGATTTGAGTGAGCATTGTCACCACCAAAGGCTGTGAGGAGCTGCTTGCTGCTCTCGTAGGTCATAAAGTAAATGCCAGTACCAAGTGAGTCTCTCACTGCTCATCAGATTAGCCTCAAACATGGGGAATAGACTAGAAAGTAAGGCTTTAGGAGGCAATACATACGTAAGTGTAGATTGAAACCGGTATACAGGCCGAAAGGCCCCCGGTGCCGCATAATATTCGCCATTGTCTTCAAGGTACCTTTATTTTGGTAGGTTGCCGCAATTTTGTGGCTTTCTGGGCGAGGGCAGTTCTTTTTGTCCGCAAGGAGTACGGAAACTTGTGCACTCAATTTCGTGAGTTCGAATGGACCTTTATACAGTGTTAGTCGGTGCGTGTCGAGTAGATTTTGACTCATCATCACATGTACGTTTCGAAAATACTTACATGCGATCAATGTAATGCAAGAGCCGGCTGTAGCGCCTGCAGCTCCAAAACAGGCAACCGAGGTCAGGTTGGGATATGATCCCTTTGTATTGACATGGCCCAGGACATCGATGCCAAAGTTCTTTTTCAACCAGGCAGAGTAGACATATTTGGATCGCTGGTAAATCGAGAAGGAAACGGTTCGAACCAGAGTGATGCTGGCCAAGGGAGCAGTCACGCCTACATCCCAGAATGATAATGTCAGCACGCGGTGTTTAAAAAACCACCCAAAAACCAAAAGACATGAGCTAGAGGCACGATTCTCATTAATTCACACAGGGCACGTGGACATACCCCGAAAGAAACCCCTTAGTTTTTCTGCCTGGTAGGTATGCCGAACACAATCTAGAAAGCCGCTATACTTGTACGTTTGCATTCGTGTCTTCACACTGTCGAGTGGAAACGTAGCCAGAGTAGAGAGGACGCTAGATGCGCTGGCCGCCACCTCCGTCCTATATCGCTTGATGAACTTCGTTTGCTCTTGTGTAGTATGCTGCCGTCCTTGGGCCTGAGCCTGCGCTTGCGCTTGTTCCTTGGCCATTGCTTCCTTATTCTTGTTCGTCATCGGTGATGTCGCTGTCGTTGTCGTTGTGGTCGCCGTCTGTACATGTACGTCCGCTATGCTGATGCCTACTGGCGAGTTCTTGTCGTCGTATCGAGAGGCCATGCGCCCGCCACTGCTGTAATTGCTGCCGTTTGAAGGCACGATCGGTAGCTGGAGCTTGGTACCATCTTGGAGGGATGTGAGCTCAGCGCGCATGCTCTCTGGCAAAAAGAGGCCCTGTAAGGCAGCCGCCTCTAGACAAAGGCCTCGACGTGCGAGACCAGAGTCGTCGATGCGGTCGCAGTACGGCCAATTGCCAGCAGGAGTTCCATGAAGGGACCCCGCGATGCGTAGATTGTCACCAAGTGGTCAAGGAGAAAGGCGACCGTTGAGGAAGAGCTGAATGCAGAAGATCCGGTGGGATGGCGTGCGGCGTACGTGAGGGATTGCGGCAGGCGGGAGCGTTGAGTTGCGAGCAGAAGCGTGGAGGATGGTAAGTTCAAAAGTGAATGGAGAATGTTGGAAGTGAGTGCAGCTAATCAAGTGAGCAAAGTACTTTGTACTATTCGCGGGTGTTGAGGGCACTCTCCAACCCCGCAGTCATGACCCGCACCAGGCCTGGCGGCGTGATGGGCGAATGGGCTGGCCAGTGGAGTGTGGTGCTGGAGCTGGCCTGCCCAGCTTGCATGAAACGTATTGGAGACGTCTGTGGACGACGTAGGCTGCCAGTGCCAGTGCAGGGCCTCAGAAGAAGTAGCGGGTGCTACACCTGGAGCTTCCCTTGGCTGCAGCTGCCCTTGCTCATCAAAGTGCCCAAAGCGCCCCCTAGGTAAGGGATTTAGTCAGCACTCAAGACGGCTATCCAAGTACCGAGGTACCTGACTTAGGTTTAAGGTGTTTTCCAGTCCAGCTTATCAGCAGTTAAACTGTTAAACAAACACCATCTCAGCTTTTTCTCTCGCTCAATCTTTGACACACCAACTAACCCAAACTTCAGCTTCATGGTCCAGCTAGACAATGCCCAGCCGCCCCCTCTCCTGCTGCTACTGATCTGCTCAGAATTGCTCAGCTTCGGCGGCCAGTTCAGGCTTGTCACACCCTGCAACCAACCGGATCGGGCAGAAAGATATAACCCAGGTCGCAGCAAAACTTGTCCTCACGCAGGTGGCGTTTGTATGACTATAGCAATGATTTACAGCAGAGATGAGATGAGATATTCGGATTGTGCCTGAAAGTGCTCCAAGAAAAAAAGGCACAGCGAGACTGGCAATGGATAACTTGCAACTGGATCCCTCTTGGCACCCAAATATACGCAACAAGCTGCGACACCTGCCAAGATTCCCAAAAATGAGCCGCCCTTGCTCTTCGATATATCAAGACTGCCATCTTGCATGCTGGCAGACAAAATTATCACCAGCGGGACAATCAGATTGGAATAGGAGGTCGGAGCGAGAGAATCTTCCTCGATGTCTTTGTGGACGCCGTTGATGCCCTAAAAACCCGTTGCGCTAATCTGGGGCTTTTCCTACAACCTCTCGCACTGCTATTATCAGAGCATAAGATTCGGCTTCTTTGCTGTTGGCTAGTATATTGTCTTTCCTGTTTACCATAACACAGCACAGTCTGGACTGTGCTACAGCACGACCAAGAGCTTAACCAGCTGATCTTCATCGTTGCGATTCAAGTCGTTGTCCAAACAGTTAGTGAGCCTGGCAGGGACTATCTTATACATTAGATAGACAAGGCTCCGCAATTCCTCTGCCACGATGACTGGCTTGCCTTGCTCAGGCACATGCTAGCAAAGAGTGTTGACCTAGGGCTCAAGAACGCCGCCGATGAGCTCCAATGCCATTTCTCTGCCTCGCAGAGTACCGAAAACAAACAAGGCGGACTCGGTATACTCTGATCAGTCAATAAAGCTCTGCGTAAGAGCTACGACATCATGAGCCTGCATCGTCCACGGCTGCTTCGCCCTGCCAAGGCTGTATTAATTAGTGAGTATTGCTCTGCGTGATGCGCGAGGTTCGAGAATCCTGGTATCAGCCTGGAACTGAATGCTACGAATACGATTCTCTAATTGATCAGGACGCTGTATAACAGTCGGAAGACCATCGCGGCTGCGATGTAACATTCTGAGAAGAGCCAAGTTGTGAACGGTCAGCGAGCCTCCACGATCGTCGCTGGCTTGAACCACAAGTCTGGATAACGAAACTTCTCACATCTCCTCGCATTTCGCCAACTTCTGCCGACATGTCATTGAGTTCACGAAAACACCAGCCTCGTCTCTGGAAGGCCAATCTGGCGGCAGGTTTCAATAGAGTGATGCCGGCTCAGAGAACCGCACCCAAAAAGGAGAGCTCCCAGCCTTCCATGGCGTTGATCATAAGGCCCTCATAGTCCACGAGGTTCTCTGTTTATGCCAAACCCATTAAAAGCCTCAACATCAGCCTCAGTCTACTGCTGTGACTAGCCCTATCATGGGAGAGAGAAATATCTGGCCTTTGAGCGGCACAAATGTTATTGTGCATCTCGCAGAGTTAGCCATCGCAACCCAAGCGCTAGCTTTATTGTCCCGCGTTTGTATCTTTGTCTCGAATATCACAAATCGCCGCATGTTTCACGCCAGTTCAGGAGGTTTATTGCTCCCTTCTATCAACAGATCGTCCCTAGGCATATCCAGCCACATCCTATCGCTCTCGATAGACATCAAGCTAGCAGTTTCCACAGTTGCAAAGACAAGATAACAATTCAGACGACTTCGAGAAGACCTTGAAAGCGGTGCAGCATCTGTGCAAAACGGCTCGACATCCGGCATGTGCCTTCTCAAGCTTGGTCAAACCCGAGAACCTTACTGGTCCATACATGTTTGTTTCTTTGATAGCCGGACACTTCTTGAAAGGGTCCAGGCGCAGGTCGAAGAACAAAGCGCAAGCAGCTTGCACTTTTACTCGATCATATAAACGCTTGCTTCGGTCCAGAATATGTCTGAGGCAGCATAAATCGTTTAGTCGGGGTCGCTTCACAGACGTCCATTTTCATGTACTGTTTGCATCTGCAGAAATTGTCGTCATTGCGCAGAACAGCTGCGCTGTTGATGTCCTTTTCCCTTGACTCTTAATGGTCCTGGGGTGAAATATAGCAAAATATATTATCTACATAACGAGCAACTTCATAATATTTTGTTCCCTCCGTTGGCCTACTCCTGACAAAGCTCAGTAAGGGCAGTTCGCTTTTCTACCCTCAAACCAATGCGAATTTACGTCTGCGATTGCGTAGTACCGGCAATAGACGGCCCCGCGGTCGACAACCACGGCCAGCTTCCAGAAAAGAGGTAGGGATTGCAGAGAGTCCCACAGGAATTCAACCTGAATATTCATCGTGAAAAAGTCGCACGGATTGAGTTTAGACGAGGTGGCAGCCCGCGCCTCGACAGTTTGTTGGTAATAATGATGAATCTACTGCGAGCAGAAGCAGCGCGATATTCATGCCTTCGCTTTCCTTGGTATGATTCTTCTGCAACTGCCAGTGTGCATTGTTCTTTTACTTTTTTTGGAAGTGGTCTGAAACGTCGTTGTTACCCTTCTGGTGTTCAATACGATCCTCTCTGGACGACATCGTCTGTGGTGAGACTTGTCGACTCAAGGTGTAGTACAGACAAGCCAGCACCCTGTTTGATCTCCATCTGGTTATCGGTGATATTCAGGTTCCTCGTATGATTGATCAAGCAATATTGATTGACAATGTTGCTGATTTCGGAAAGTCGGCTGCCTTTTCCAGAATACGATCAAGGGGAGATTTCACGCAGCCCACCCTCGAATGCAAAAGCCGCTTTCGTGGTCAGCCACAGTGAGTCGAGGCGGCGGTTGGGTAGTTCATGCATGTAGCACACCATGAATTTTCCTTAGATATGCTACTACAGCCACTTGCTGAAGCGCGGCTGGCCTTTCGGGAGCAGGCGTCGCCCGATGCCAGCTATGCGCACCGGGCTCGGAGCAAATCAGCAGCGTCATCTAGTCAAGCCTAACCACTCCTGTTGCACAGGATGACTGGTCGACTGGCGTTTATGCATAGCCTCAGCCACTGATACTCATGTTCTGCGTTGCAACACGAGAAGAAGCCGTTAAGGTGGCCTCAGTCGAATGGGCAAGATCTGAAGTTGCAAGTAGTTAGGGCAGTGGAAGACAGAGACCCATGGACTTGTTGAGCATCACAATTGTCTTCTGGTAGTGAAAATAGGCTGTGTCCGAGATCAAAGATCTACTCAAATAATCAGCCACCCGATGGTTGCCACGAGTAGTTGTTTGGTCTCCAGAACTCACGATTTCTTAGGGGCTCTTTCTTCCACAATCATCCTCCATGTGGGTTGCTCCTGGTAGTCGGTTTGGTCCTTCCAATACTTGATAAAGAGCATGTTCTTGACAATCTTGTGCTCAATTCCTGTACACTTGGAGGCGTTCCTCAGAAACCGCTCGGTGCGCTTGATGGCCTTCTCGTCGTACTGAGCATCGGGGGCACGGAATGCCTCGCGTAGCTGCCGGCGTGCAATGGTGGTGGCAGGCTGCGCGTAGCAGACAGCTCTGAGCGTCGCACGGTAGATATGCCTGTAAGCCTGGATGACCTGCTGATTGGACATGGTGTGAAGTTGTGCCGTGCCGACCTTTGATTTTGAGCTTTGTTTCCTTCACAGCCTCGTGATGTCGGCAAGGTGTAAGTGAGGTGTAGGGGAAGGAGTGAAAATAGTGAAAATTAATAAGCCCGCCTAGATACCTGGACAGCACGGGCCACAATGTGTTTCCAGACCTGTCTTACCAGTGTTATTAGCGCTGTTATGGCTGTGCAGCAGAGGCGCTAGGCGTGGCAGGCCGCTGTGAGACCATGAAGGAACGCCCCAAAGCGGTAACTGCAGTTCACAGCGGTGCTGGAAGACGCGACACGCGCTTTCTTCCCCACGTCTCGTCATCGTCCTTCATCCTTCGTCTAACGTCCATCATCGGCTGGGCCAGACTGTGAGCATGTCGACACTCTTTCCGGACAGCCAGGTTGTATGCACCTCTTGTGCACTCATTGACAAAAGTACTCAAGCTAACTTGGTCGTAACTAGCTCTTCAAGCACAATGGGGCTGCTGCCAGGCCGGAGACCATGATGGACGCCAGCCGCGCGCAAAGAGCGTTTAGCTCCTTGAGGGACCCCGTCCGCGATGTTTCGCCAATGCCTATTGTTAGCGACATCATCATGACTAGCGCCGCTCCTGCCCGAACGCCTTTGCCAGCTCTCAAGCCGACTGATCCCGAAAGGCGACCAGCAGATCAACTCAAGCCCAGCAGCAAGGCCAAGGGCAAGAAACGCGCGCATTCGCCTCTGGGTTCTGGTTCCACGGTATGTAACACGCGGAAAGCACCGAATGGCTCTTGAAGAGAGGCATGAGATCGGTTAAAGTGAAGCTGGCCCGACATAAGACACGGTTGTGGCTGCTAACGAGACTATGGGTAGCCCGCGACTAAGAAGAGAAAGGGCGAAAAGCGAGAGATTCCTTGTGTCAAATGCGTGAGACGGATGGCAAATGATCCCCAATGGACCTGTTGTGACGCTGTTGGTATGTTGGCACGACTGTACTCGTCTTTGGAAAGGATGCGGGCAGCTAAATGAGTTGTGCTCCATGACTTTAGTTGGTCAGACAGGCTCTACCAAGTACACAGGCAACAGGTATGCTCAACTCTTGCAATTCGGCGTTCTGCCAGGTTCATCAACGAGGACTGACTTTGGACTTTTCGCTTTTTTAGGTGCAGCAGCTGTGTTAGTATGCACGTATCCTGTCGGGTGGTGCGTCTGCCCCAAAGATATCCGCCCTGGCCCAAGACGGGGGCCGCGTATCAGAATCTGACCCATTATTTACAGATACCGCCACAAGCTGAGGGACCTGTCCGCGCTCTCGTCAGAGCTGCCGCTGATATGGTGGCCAGCAATGGTGTAAGTACTGTTGAGACTGGGCTTTGAAATCATCTTGTGCCTTTACAAGTCATTCCACCCTCACCCTTGGAGCTGTGATGATGTCGTCTTATGTCCCTGCTGTACTGCAATAACCTTCTGACACTTCACATAGCATGACAAGATTGTGCTGCGCGCTGTCTTTGAAGCAGCCATCGGTCCTGCTCTTCAAGCCATCGTCAGGACTTCCTTGCCAGACATGCCACCCAAGAAGAGGCGAAAGACCAAAAAGCCAAGCAACGGTGCCAGTCCAACGCACCGTCCAGCAACAACTGCTGCAGCGGCGGCAACAGCACTAGATCCAACACATCGAACGGTTCTGCGTCCGAACAAAACTCCCGCAAGAGCACAATCTCCTCAACGAGGGCTCAACGGTCGCTTTTCAGCTACAGCCGGCGCGCCTACTAGGTTGCCACAGGCCCAAGACAACAGCCACCAGAATGCCGCTCAAGGCCCATCACAATTCTCGATGCACAACACCCACTACCCAGCCGACACCGTCACTAGCGACTTTGAGAGGCTGGAGCACCAAGCGCTGCGGAGGAGAAAAGTCGAAGCACTGGAGTCAATCGCACATACGGCTGCTTTGTTTCTGGCTGAGTTCATGACATTTACCAAACAGTACCCGTCTACTGCTACTGCTGCTGCTGCTTCTTCTTCTTCTACACCTCTAGATATGCCAAATCGTATGAACAGGGGTCGGGGCAGTGACGACAGAATGCACGCCGAACTATCTCATAGCCATGAGGTGGATTTTGCTGCAGCTGCAGCTGCATCTACCGCCGCCGCAGAAATGGCTGTATGTATTGTATTTTCTAGTTCTCACTCAATCACCCCCTCCTTGCTATCGGAGCGATTAATGTTGACTCATGGGGAATTCTTTAGACGACCATATTCCGGCCCTTGTTGGCGCAAAATTGGCGCGACCGCACGGTCAGCGAGGACAAGCCTAATCCAAAGCATGACGAGATTTCCTGTAACGACCATGACAAAAACAATGCGAAGCGAGATAACGACAATTTCAGTGGCGAGGAGGGCGCCAACGAGGACCAGCTGCGTGAGGACGACGACAATGACAGTGACACTGGGAGCGAGAGCACCAATCACTCCGTCGCCCGTAGCCTTGTTACTAACAGTAGACTAGTAGTCCACTATGACGATGATGACGATAATGCCAACCACAGCAACAACGGCGGGCAAGAAGAGCGAGATTCACAGCTTCGAAATGACGAGAGTACCGACGCAGAAGAAACGGACTCGTCGGACGCAGATGATGATGGCGACAACGAGGAGGAAGAAGAGGAAGAGGAAGAGGAGGAGGAGGAGGAAGAGGAAGAGGAAGAGGAAGAGGGCGATTCTGGACCTGAAGCTGGTTCTACCAACGGTGGTCGCCTGAGCGTTAGCGCCGGAGCTCGTCAGCAATACAATAACGAACAGCTCAATAGTCCAGCGGAAGCTCCACAACCGCAGGAAAGGGATGTGACTGATGCTGCGCGTGAGTCCAGCGTCAAAGTTGAGGACGAGGAGTGACATCAAGGATTGAATCTAATGGTATGTGCAGGATGAAGGCGCTATGTTAAAGCTGGGAGTAGCTTGTACAAAGCTAAGTTGCGTAGTATGTATCGTGTTTCTTCTCCGTTCATATGATAGCCTCATTTTGATTACATTGAATGATCAGTAGGATCTTCAACTGAGAATACCAGAGGAATGCACATGATCACACACTCCTCAAATAATACAAGTCATATTACGCTGCTTGTAATCTCCATAAGACTCCCTTCTATATGCAGATGAAAAGAAGAAAAGTGAGAAGGAAAAGAAATAGTCTATAACAACAACTCAGACAGTCAAATAGAGAAACAAACAGACTGACATGCCTATCTCGTATGTCCGTCTGATTGATCTGTCCGTCGCCCCTTCCTTTGCAACTCTTCTGCACCGTCTTGCATAAGTCACTATCATGAGGTACACATACACACAAATATACTCCCACTCTTCAATGAAACAACACGCCGAGTCTCGCTTTCGTTTTTGCACCACCCGAGCCAAGAGAGAAGGAAAAGACAAGAAAAGAAGAAGCAAAAGGAAAAGGAAAAGGAAAATGTAAGATTGAAAAAATCATCACCCGCGCTCGCTCGCCCAATATCCAACCCCAAACACACCTACAACAACAACCGCAAACAGCAAACGACAATAACAACAAGTTTAAGTCTAGTCTTCTTCGTTGTCTAACGGCGTGTATCGTCTGTTGCGGTTCGAAACACTACCCGACCGTGCGCGAGACTGTGATCTACCTACGACACGCGAAATCCAGCCGGCAACACCTCCTTCTGCCTGGCCCTGCTCGTACTGAGGTCGACCGTCGACAAACGTAACATTCGGCGGGTCAATGTCAAGACCAGGGAAGTTGTTTTGCGGGGCCAGGAGCGGCCGTCCACGCATATCGAGCGAGGGCACCGGCGAACCGGCCCGCACCATCGAGTCGTCTTGTGGTCCGAAGGCAGGCGTGCCCATGGATGCCGGTGTGCCGATCGTGGTTGTTGCGTCGCCAAAGATGGAGTTCATGTCTTCGAGGCGAACTCCACTGGTTTCGGGGTAAATGAAATACACTGCAGCAGTCAGTCAATAAGGATTATCGACTTTGGGATTCGCAGCACATCGAGCTTGCAAAACTTACCTATGACAAAACTTGCTGCGCAGAAAAATGCATGTACAAGATAGAGACGCCATCCAATCAACTCTTGAAGAATAGGAGTCATTTCTCCTACCAACCAGTTGCAAGCCCAGTTCGTTGCCGTCGACAGCGAAGCACCCTTGGAGCGAATGCTGAGCGGGAGAATCTCGGGAGGGTACAGCCAGGGAATGGGACCCCAGGAGTAACCAAATGCTGCATTGTAAATCATGACAAAGACTACGACAAGTGTGGGTGTCGCTTTGATGTCGAGGAAGATAAAGTACGAAATGAGGGACAAGGATATCGCCATGGCAACAGCACCTGAGAGCAGGATGAGTCGGCGGCCCCAAGTATCGACAATGTACCAAGGTGGAATGGTCGAAAGGAAGTACGTAATGCCGTTGATACCAGTCATGAGGACTGCTTGTTGGCCCTCCCAGCCTGCGGATTCGAAGACGAGAGGCGCATAGTAGGAAATGACGTTGATGCCGTTGAGCTGTGCCAGAGCCTGGGCGGACATGGCAATAAAGACGCGTGTTCTGTACCGGCGGAACATATCGCTGTATGTTCTCTCGCCCTCTTGTCGCTGCAGCAGTACATTCATCTTGATCTCTCGGTACTCCTCGCGGGCCTTGGCATTGTGGATGTCACCGCCTCCGTACAAGTTGGCAATGACGACGATGCCTTCCTCGTCGTGATCGTTGTCAAGCAGCCATCTGTCCGACTGTTAGCCGATCAAGAAGATGTGTGTGAAATGGGTGCAAATGGAAGGAAGACTATACCTTGGAGATTCGACAATGAGCAAGCTTCCAAGTCCAAGCAGACCGCCCATGACACATTGCATGAAGAGTGGGACTCGCCAAGCAGCATTGCTCTTGATGAAGCCGCAAAAGTAGTCGACCCAAACA
This sequence comes from Coniella lustricola, assembly GCA_003019895.1. Classification (NCBI taxonomy): domain Eukaryota; kingdom Fungi; phylum Ascomycota; class Sordariomycetes; order Diaporthales; family Schizoparmaceae; genus Coniella; species Coniella lustricola. The sequence continues at coordinate 17,894 of KZ678483.1, read as the reverse complement.
GAGGTAGTGTAGCCAATAATGTTTCCAGAGAACTCAATGCAAGCCAGCTTGCCGCGGTTGTGAGGCGGGGAAATTTCGGACTGGTAGACGGGGACAATGGTCGATAGGGAACCAACACCCAAACCGGCAATAATTCTACCCACCATCATCATCGGCATCCCATTTGCAAAGGTTTGCAGTGCGCCTCCGACAAAGAAGATCATAGAACCGTATAGGATAGTCCGCCGCCGACCTATTATATCGCCAATTTTGCCAACCATAAGGGAAGATATCAGGGCACCAATCTCGAGAATAGCAACCATGGTCCCTATCTCTGCCGTCGAGGGGTGATTGAAGTAGTCCTTGAACTCGGGCCCACTGTTTCGTACATGGTCTTGTCAGCTCCCTTGGTCTCGATCGTTGAGGAGGAAAATGGGTGCTGGGAAGGCTAGTATCCTACGTGATAATACCCGACATGACGCCCTGATCATATCCGAAGAGGAAGACACCCAAGGACACAAATATACTGGTAAAGTAACTGCGAGCAGGTCCCAAAGGTCAGTATCGCAGAGGCAAGAGTCTCATCACAACATGACAAGGCGGAATTGGCAAGCATACATGAGGGGCTTCCCCGTGAAGCCTTTACCTGAGCCCGGCATGATTGCGGCGAGCGCGCGTTGCGCAGTACTAGGCCTGAAGGCAACGACGTGTGGGGGCTCGATAGCCTCCTTAGAGATGATGACAGCCTGATGGTGGGAGCCGTCGTGGTGGTAGTAGGTCGCGTCGTCGTGGATGCGGACTTGTTTCTTGTCGCGCTTGGCCTTGGTGGCTGGGCGGTGGAGGTGACGCGGTTTCAAGCCGGCGAGGCCAGGCTCGTCGATGCTGTTGTTGAGCCTTGCGCGCAGAGGGTCTTCTGCGTCGAGCTGATCGCCAATGTCACCTGTCTCGACCCACGAGTCGGAGGCGTCAACGTCGTCGTCGTCGTCGTCGTCAGAATCGGAGCCGGGCTTGTCGATGCGATAGCCGGAGAACGAGCTACCAGCTCCCGCTCCGTGCCCTGCTCGGAGGAATGACGTCGCTTCCTCGGGATCGCGCGGATGTTGCAAGCGAGGAGCGGACGAGGAGTGTGTCAGGGTTCGCAGAGGAATGTTGGACGGCTGACGGGACGGTTTGGTCGAGGTTGAGCGAGGCATACGGCACCTACACAGACGACCGCTTTGTAATAAAACAAAACCAGAGACTTGAAAAAAGGAACCAACGAGAAAACAGGAAAGCAGATGCAGCAGCAGCAGTAGGTGGGCACAGCAGGGCCAGCGTGACAGGCAAGGCGGAGCGGAGAAAAGGCAGGCAAGGCAAGCCAGCAAGCAGAGCAGCCAAGGCAGGCCCCGAAAAAAACAAGCTGGTGGTCGGCGGGAGCTGCAGGCGAGCGATTGGCGCGACAGTGATGAGGCCGCAGCAGGGCGTCACGATTCGCGACTCGCAGATACCGAGTACAGTACGGTACCAATGGAACGGCTGTTGAGCAGCGGGCCGTGTTGACTCAGGCGACGAGGAGAGTCCAGCTGGAGCGCTCGAGCAGGACTGGACATGTGAGCGTGCGAGGGTGATGCACGCGAGAGAGCGCGGTGGTGGGCAGCAATTGGGGGCTTGTTGCGACTTGGTGGACTTGTTGGACAGGTGGACAGTCCGAAACAGTGGACATCTCGAGTCGACGGGCTGGTACTTGGTACTGGCTGGGTGGAGCACTGGCAGCCTGGCAACTGGCTAGCCTGGGCAGCCCGGACCAGGTGAGAAGGCGCAACCCTGCGATGATGGATTGCTAGATGATAACGGCTATCAAAGACGGGACAGTGGGCGTTTCTAGCGTCTGATGCACCCAGGTTTTGAGTGCTGGTTACAATAGACGAGGAGGCCCTTCCCCTTTTCCCGCCCCAAGGAAGGCAGGATTTCCATTTCTAGGCGTGGTGTTTATAAGAAGAGACTGGGTACTTGCTGGCATTCCACCTCCTCTTCACCTCGGCTTGCTTCCGCCTTCAGTATGCAACGGCCAATTGTACCTTTTAGTAGCTATTCCCAAACCGGTATACTGGTCAACTCACGATGCATCGCACAGTGGCATCCCACATCAATCGCCGCAGCGCCTGCATTGTGCTGTCATGGCTCCACTGTAAGAGGGTCCAAAGGGCCAGAGATCTCCTCCAGTGCGTTCTCCTCCTCCTGCGCTTCTGCGCCTCTGCCATTGTAATGGGCTTGCAGAGACATCCAAAGTGTCTCAGCTTGTCTCGGTGCAGATATCAGACTCACCCATTGGTTGTTCAATCATAGTGACTGAGAAATCAAAATCAACGGCACTTACACCTGGCTCTCCTGTGTGGCAGCAGTGGGGCATCTCAGACCAGTTGACTCAGGGCAGGTGACCTGAATCCGGGGTAAAGAGCCACTGTACTTGCGGCTTGTGCACCCACTAACAGTGCCACCGTACAGTGGTTGTCCCTCAACTTGAAGATTCCTACTTGATAGCACATTCAAAACCCCCACCCCAAAGCAACGTCCGACCGCCAGGAACAGCCGTCGTTCTCCTGCTCAGCTACTTTACTTTTTTTTGGTGCTTGCTGGACCCTGATAAGAATTACGCACTTCGTACAGACTTGGCTTGTTTCTCAGTCAAAAAGTCAAAGTCGAAACTCCCAGTCCCCAGCCCCTGACACTTGCCAGTCCCATCCACTCCAATCACCACTGCCCAAATCCCGCTGGCGTACCCTGCCAAGCTACCTGCCCTCCACTATGACGCAACCCCGCATCTCACGATAGAGCTAAAACAGCGGCCCCAAGCAAACCCCTTGTAGCCCTCTGCGAGGCCCTGGAACGAGATTGATTTCAGGGTCCCCCAAGGTGCTTCGCATGGCTGGCTCGCTGAGCGGCGGCGGCGGCTTGCCGGCCTACCACATACAGCAGTCCCACCCCCTCAGTCGAAGTGCGGTGATCAACATGGAGTACCGCCAGCAGAGATAGAACGACGGTCTCCTTGATTTGCGCGCTTGAGGCGGCTCCAGTTTCAAATATCATGGGAAGTCAACATCCTGCGTGTTCGTCGGTTTCCTGGCTGGCTTGGTCCGTCTGATCTGTGCATGCAGAGCGCCGGGGCTGGCTCACGAGATCAATCAGAGATGTTCTTCTGGTGTGGTGGCTTTCCTGCCTAAAATTATGTCGTCAGCCTTCTGGTTGATGTATACGAGCATGTAAACTCAGCATGAGACTGTACAGAATTCACTATAAAAATAGCCATCGTCCTTCTGTTTTGGAAATGCAGCCAATCTTCTTTTTCATATATCCCATCAGACTTCTCCTCTACAGCGTATTGAGACAATCTACTCCAGGCAAACTTTACTCAAAAATACTTACTTACCCTGCTGACCAACGCCTACATCAAGCTTTCATGGATAACCATCAGTACTCAGTGAACACTGCTTCGTATATCATTAAAAACAAACGGGCTTATGCGATTTGAACACACCATCCGCAATCGGAAATTCCATTACGGCATCTTATGCTGAATTTTGATCACCTTACCTTGCCTCCTTTCGGTCATATATGATAGCTTAGCTTAGCCTTAGCTTAACTTACATGCGAAAGGTCATTGCTCAGACTTGGGTTAAGTCAGTAGGTACATACGTAGGTAAACTGGAAAGACGAAAGGAAATAAGGCTCATGGTCGGGTTGCAGCACGTAGCAAGCCAATGGCGAAGTCGTACATTGGTTGGATGTCTAATCATCTACCTCGGCTGATACATAGTCATCCTCAAGTTGCGTGTAATGTCTCTATTTGTGCTGTCAAGATCTCGTATTGTGAATTTAATACCTGTGTGGATGCCGCCAATACTTCCAATAACGAAATTATATCTCAAGCTATCTACACGTTGTCACTCTTGTGAACTGAATTTGTGACACTGTACTATGGAGCGTTATTGATCATAGAGTGGCTCTGTATGCATCTGGAACTGCCATTTGAATAGGACAGTGGATGTGAAATTGGTGAAATACATGTAAACTAAAAACGTATCGTAAACAGTACTCTCTGTCTATCAGAAACGGTGTATTGGTACTGATGAGGGTGGTATGACAGCGCTTCTGAGTTTCTATCTTGTACCAGAACGAGGACGGGTGAGACTCAATGTGGCACTTTCATGATTCACTTCGGCTGGCATCTGTCAATGAAAGACAATACCTTGAAGTGCTACCACGGTCTTTTGGCGGTGCTAGTGTATGAAATTTGATCAGGTTGACGGCTAACGAAGGACACGAATACCACGGGGCAATGTCTAACATAGAGCAAGAGACGTGACTGGGCCTAGCATTTGTGATTTTAGCCCACACGGTGAGTCGGTACGAGACTACAATATCAGATTGTCATGTACCTATGTGTGTATGAAAGAATACCAAATGCTCGAATTACCCTCAAAGCACGTGTAGAACGGTTCGAGTGAGCAATGGTTTCAATATAGTACTTGCCAGAACATCAACCCACAGATCAGTGAAAGACAAGCTCGTTTTATTCGACAGTATGGACAATGAATGTTTGCAGCGAGATTGCGGTTGAGTTCTGATCAATTTGAAGTTTTGAATAACATACTAAGTAAGGTACAAATCCGGTGAAGAACCCTCGACGGCTTTGGGTTCCGTCCTATTACCAGAGGTTGCTAAAGCCAAGGAGCCATGGCATTTTGTCTAATCTAATTCTTTTTCAACAAATGAACGAAGCCTTTACGCACCCAGCCTTTACATACTGCACAAAAGACAAATCGAAGCAACCTGGAAACTCCCTTTTTAAAAGTTATTTGAAACCCCAAAGTCAAGTACATTCCCTCGACCCAGTCCTCCTTTGTCCCTCCTACCACCAATCAACCAACCAGTCGTTCACTTCAAATTCCCCTCAAGCCTGTTCTCCCTCTGATTTCCCACGCACTTACTGATCAAAAGGAATCGTGGGTGACTCGATATAGTTGAGTCGCGGATCATGGCCCGGCGCTTCGTTGCGACAGATGAGATCCTCCTGGGGACAGCAGGTCAACTGCATGGTCTCCGGAGGATATCTATTCGCTTCGGCAGCAGCCGTGAACGACTGCTCGACGCACATATGGGGCGCACGATTCTGTATCATATGGAGGATGTGGAAATTGGCGTAGAAACCAGTTTCGCCGATGCGCTCGCAATGCCATTCCTTGACGACCGGTAGATGCCAGGACTCGAACCCGCAGTCTGGGACAGGTGAGGTTGTTAGTAAAGAACCCAAGGATCTACATAATAGCAAGAAGAACATACTCAAGCGCAATGCGTCGAGAAACTTTGCACCGCACTGTTCCTTGGGCACGTCGAATTTATGAGTGAAGACCTCGATAATACCAGCGTGAGGAGCGAAGGCCTTCGTTCCACCTTTGTACGTACACCCTCGGTCCCAAGCCCAGTTGATCCTGGGTGGGTATGGCGATATAGAGCGGTGTTGTAGTATCAGACCTGTCGCGTTGGCTGTTTTGATATTGCTGCTGTTGCTGAAGTGACCGCCATCATTGTGCATGGGTCGGGTGGTGGTGTCGTTGATGGCTGCGTCTGAATACCGGGGCAAGGCCATGACAGCTGATTGAGAAAGTGCCAGCATGACTGCCGAACCCAGAATGGTGATAGCACGCATGGCCGTTGTTACTGGGTGTTTCTTTTGGTGTGCTTGTGCGAGTTTGCACCCAATGTTCCGTCGCTTGTTGGACTGAGAATACGAAGAGAGAAGATGATCAAGAACTGCTCAGGGCCTAGACCAAGCCACAGCAGATGATACTGAAATTTAAGCCGAGGAAATCAATTTCACACAGACTTCATTTGAAGGTCACTTGCATTGGAAGAACAAGAACAAGAAGAACAAGAACAAATGAAGAAGACAAAGAAGAAGAAGAAGGGCAGCGACACAGGGAAACAATCATAAACCCCCCCCCATGTTCTTGAGCTCGACATCGAGATTATATATGTATGCTGTGACTCACAACTTTCACTTGCTAATCACATGCTCCCAAAGGGCGGCACAGATGGAAAGGTATCCAAGCGCATTTACTCACAGTAGCTGAACCGTAGAGAACGGAAAGACCTTGCCTAATCCGTACCTCATGACACCATCTAGTATTCAGCTGGTGGTTTGGCGCGGGCCTTTTGCTGCCCTGAGAACTACAGATCCCAAAGCTTCCGACACTATTCCCTAAGCCTTCACAAGCTAGCACCAGCGACTCTTGCCAAATCTGTCGACCATCAAATCACCCTGAGCATGCTAGGTGCGCGGACCAAGCCCTTGGCTGAGTGCATTGGCCTGCTCGTTGCGTAGTTGATCGTTGTCTGAATAGCGCAGTGCTCTGGAGGCAAGGACGGTGCTAGGCCAGAAGCGAAGGTCTTTGACTGGATGCAAAGAGAGACGTGGCCTCTTTTGGGGATGGCCGTGACTAATTTGCAAATATCTGTTCAGTTGAGGCCCGGTGATCTTGGTAGTGCAATCAACCGGCGCGCCTGGCCTGTCAAGAGATCAGACAGAAGTGACACCACTCAAGTAGAGAAAAAAAAGAGCAAAGCAAAATTGAAGAGAAGAAAGAAGCAATATCGCCTTTGAGTGAAGCGCCATGAACCTAGCCCTGGCAGCCGTATACTCTGAGCCACCTTGAAGCCGGAAGCTGCCTGCGATGCCTCCAAGATTGCACTGCATGAGGTGCCATCTGCCATCTGGTCACTTGAGCCAGAGGAAGTGGATCTTGCGAGGGACTTATAGAAGCCCCTTTCTCAGCTCGAGGGATTCCGTGATTTTGGAATCTCAATCCATCTGGCTCGGTGGATGACGGGTGTCCTCAGGATGGCCCGGTTGACAAGTCAGTCGAGTTCGTGAGAGAAATATACCAAGCCATCCGTATTTCCGATGCCACATTGAAAGGCATCACTAGTCTGGAAGGTACAGCACTCTCAGTGGCTGAAAGAGCAAACTTGTTTATACTGTTGTTGTCCGCTGCTGTATGAGTGAAGATCCGGCTAGATCGCAGCTTTGGGACATTGAGACGAAATGCCCCAGATGTTGACCGTGAAGCCATGGTAACTTACTCTACCTGGCTAAGGCCTAGTATCGCAGCAGTCCCCTTGGAACCCTCAAGTCAGTCAAGAACGGCCATCGGTCCGTATACTTAAATAGATCATGCTCGTGTGAAACTGTCGCCGACTCGAATTGCTGCCTTTGCGCGTCAGCTCTAGTTGCTGTATTGATTTTTTTTTTTTCACTGCTAAGCGCTTTTCTCTGTATTTCATTATACTTAACTAGATCATGTTAGTCCAGGTTCAATCACTCAAAGTAACACGTGTCCAAGCAACAGTGTTGTCGTCATTATGGTGATCATCAACGACTGGAACATCATCATTAGTCTGGCAAGTTACAGAAACAGCAAAGCATCCTGCGCTGCAACTGGAAAGAAAGTCCTTAGCCCCTTGCACAAAATTGCATGTCGTACCTGTACTGGCTGTACCGAATCAATCTGTTTGGCACAAACACAGCAGGAAACATAGCCACGAAGAGAGGAAATTCTCCACAAGATTCTTTTTTGAAATCTTGATCAAATCCCGGCGTGAGACATTGAGGCGTGTTTGAAAATTAGGACGTAATCTCCGCCCGCCTGCCTATAACCCCTAAAATTGACTGTCTGTACGCCGTACTATAGTATATACGGAGTATATACGTCTGTGTGTGTGTAACGCGACACAAGATACATTGCTTAATTTCCCCAATGCTAAAGACACAGACCGTGTCGGTCAGAACATCCAATATTGCATCTCTTTGATGAAGATGCCGTATCTGTAGGCGATGGAGAATAGTCCGTGTCAGGTCTTGGTTTTTGATTCAAGAAGCATGCACGTGAGTAGATAAATCGATGATGTTTCCTTCTCATACTGACTTACAATGCGCGCGTCGAGACTTCGGAAGGGGCTCGTATGCTCGCGTCGTCAACTCTCCTTATATCGCGCATGTCTGTCTCAGGGACGTGACTTGACTCGAGGTTTGATTGGCCCACTGTTACAAGAGTCCAACTTCCTTTCGCGACTTGACTTCTTTTTTTATTCGGCAATGTCGTACGTTCTTGACAATGTGAAGGACATGCAAGTGGCACGCTGATGCTTGGTTACAGACACTGCTTGTAGCCTTGTGATGGATGAGCCTCAATCGTCAGCGCACATAGCAAGTAAGCAACCTTTGTCCTGCACGTTGTACACACTCATGTGCTATCTTTAGAAATTGACTATCAGCTTGTTGGCTTCTTTGTGCTGAGGCCGAAATTCGGACGCGCAAAAGCTTGCTTGCCACTGAACGCTCGCAGCCTCGGGAATTTAATCCTCGGTCTTTTTTAAACAGTGGGCTGACCAACTCAAGTAGGATTGCCACTCCTAGAATGTGAGTTAAGTGGAAAGTAGTGCAAGTATTACTCCTCTCCGTTGCACTTTGTTGCCGACCGGTTCTCCGACTAATGTTGTTGGCTCGATGTGCCCTTTGTGGCTGGTACTGTCATGACTGGTGGAGGCGAGGAAAGCCACCAGCCACAGCGACCTTTGAGCTATAGGACGACCCATTGGAGGGTCTGGCCACCATCTTTTCATGATCCCCAAGACGTCTCTTGATGTCTCAAAAGCGTGGTTCGGCGATGAACTTGAGCACGTGATATCGAAAAGGTTCGGAGTGATAATCAGCGAGCATGTGGTTCTCATCCAGTGGGAACATCAGGATCCAAGTCAGGATGATAAATATAGACAAGGTTGTATGGTTCTGTCGCCACAAGACCCCCAGCACATCGCTGCGGCGGTGCACTGGCAGAGTTCAAGTGTTAGCAAAGTAGCATGGCAAGACGTATCAGCGTGGCTGCGTGGCGTGCAGCTTGCACCGCCCAAATCCAGATGGCGTTAGAGCCCTGAGGTGCGCTGATGATGGTGGTGTGACAGGGGGCCGTTTGATGGAGGGGGCAGAGTGGCAGGGTGGCAGGGTGGCAGGGTTGGCTCATCTTGGCGCTGGGCAAGACCCGGCAGAGAGAGCCTGGCAGATTCCCAAGCCCTGCTTAGGCTGCCCAAACACCACCACCTACAGGCGGTCGGTTCCCTGCTGCCCAGCCTTGCAACTTGGTCCTTACTCGCTAAGGGGGGTGGGCAGACCCGCTAACCGAGGCGCGGTACCAGAGTTGCAGATTGCCATAGCGCCCCAGCTACCATTATGGCACCCAGCCTATTACGTGTCAGCAAGAACGCAGTGCAAAAAACGTCGTTTCGCACAGTCAATGTCTGTCTAGGTTGATGCACCTAACTATCTTTCTGCTCTCCTGACGATCTTCTAGTAGTAAACCTTGAAATTGAGTCTGAGAGGCAGCCCAGCGCAGCCGCAAAGAATGAAGGTTCCCACATCTCTCGAGCTGCAACTCACGAAGAAAAAAGTGCAGCAACTGCATCGACTGCAGCGCGACAGCATTTGCACATCATAGACTGTGGGTCAGTCAGATGATGCTACATGTACTAGACGCATCAACCTCATAATCTCACAATCTTATTGTCCAAAATCCTTTCCCTTGGTCATTTCGTAGAGCCACTCGACATGTCCCGAGGTAACGTTTTCCAGTGCATTCGGCCCTCGAGCCAGCCAATCAGCGTGGGCAAGCCGCGCCCATGGGTGGAGGGCCCAATCATCAGCACACGCCAACCACGCGCGCTGCCCGGCCCACCCCGGCTTCCCTGTTGCCGCTAACCTCGAACTACTAATAGTGACTTCCTGATGATGGCTGTTTTTGCACGGAATTGACCAAATTCGACTTGTTGACTTTGCACTGGTTTGCGACGACTGGCCCTGTTTGTTTTCTGTTTCTGCTTTGTTTTGTTCTTGCTGTGTCCATTGACAGAGCCTTCCCGGTCCTTATCCAGACTAGACTAGACTGGACTTTATCCGCACTGCCCGCTTCTGCATGTTGCTTCCGTTTCGTTTAGTGCTTGTCTAGAGCCTGAGGTGCGGTACTTTCCATAGCGCAGGGTTTCAAGGTTCTGATGTTGCATTGGATTGATGTACATCGCATGACGATGCAGGATGGTACCTACACCAAGTGCAATGTCCAAGGTGTCTACCAAGGGAATGAGAGGGAAGCCGGGTACATCCATACTGTACATGCGCAGGCGAGGTTGTTCCTTCCCGCGCTGCACAGCACAGCACTTGCGCGCTCGCCTTGTTCTGGTGTCGTGCTTGCCCTCTTTTAACCTTCTGCCTGCGCGCTCTTTTTAATTACGCCCTTGCTCCGTCCAACCCGTCTTGTCTCTTGCCTGCAACGACCCGCAACAGACCGCCCAGACCTGCGAGACACAAAGTCCCCACGGCCACTGGCCTTAATCTCGAGCCTGGGCCGCGAACTGCTAACGAAAAAAAAAAACCTGCGACTCTTTTTCCGTTCTCTCTTTGCATCCTGTTCTGTTCGAATTCCAGCCTGCTTTTTCTCACCAGACCCGCGAGCAAGACGATCACCACATTGGGAAAGGATTACTCGGAGAAAAAGAGAGGATCGTGAATTGAGAAAGAAAAGGAAACAGGGAAAGACAGACGGACAAGCGGAATAAACTACAAGAAGAGCACGGTCCACTCGATTCGATCGCCAACTGGAAACATTGAAACGCTTTGGGAAGGGAGAGCTCGGACTAAACCCTCACTTCAAGAGAGAAACCGCGACCCACGACCCGCGACCCACACGCCTGCACCCAGTTCTACACCGTCCATCGCCCGCTTGACCGTCTCGCTGCTGGTCTTTGAACCTCGCTGTCCGCCCCGACCCGTGCATCAATTGCCTCTTCGAATAACCTCTTCCTCCAGCACGAGATTGTCGCCTTGCCACGACACGACACGACGCACGATCACGATCACGATCACAACACGACATCCTATCACCACTCAGGAGCACACGAAACCTACTGCTGAGCTCAGCAATTGCTCTCCTTCTCTCTGGATCCTGTTCGCGCGACGGTCAACCAGACAGGCCGCTCGCTCGCTTGCAAATATAATTATCGCTGGGTCTGTCTTCTCTGGATCAAGATGGGATCAACGCAATTTGGAAACTTCGGCGTAAGCAGTCGAGCCACCCTGCCTTTTCTTTCTGTCTTTCAAGGCCAATTGGGCATGCTAACCAGCACTCCCGCCGTCTAGCACTTTTGTCGTGACTCGACGCTTCCGGTCTGCAACCTTCTCTCATCAGCGCACAACCAGAGTGGGCCATGGGACACGGCCGACAGCTGCCAGCTAGTGGGCATCCCGTTGAGTGGTGGGAGGCATCTCGGCAATCTGGGTACGTTTTACGTTTGTTGCGGGACGCCATGCCACGCCACGCCACGGCAGACACGCTCCCCCAATGCTAGCTTCTCGACTAACGAATTTGTCAGGTTCAATCATATTATGTGGCTTCGCAATCCTCACCAGCATCTTGCTGATGTTGCGCTCTGAACGGAAGCGCGCGGCTGTCGGCAGAAGGTACGGATCCCCACGCGGTTGCCATGTGATTCCTTTTGTCCTTGTTCTCAAAGATCAGATCATTGCACCCTCAATTCGTGGATGGTACATGGCCTTGTCATTGCTTGGGATGGCTTGAGACTCTCTTCATGTTCTCATTGGTACTGAATGGCGGTTGACAGCAACTGTCCTATGGCTGACGGTCATGATTCCTTTTAACACAACCACGTGATGCTATTTATACTTGTTCAAGGTTGCTAATCATCAATAGGGAGATGCAATTGTTCCTCCTTGGTTACATGATCATATCGATATGCGAGATCTTCACTGTCGGCGAGTTCCCATTGGAGTCTCGCGTTCGCATCGCCTTCACCGGAATACACATCGCCTTCATCATCGCAACGACATGGATCCTCATGCTCAACGCTGTCGTCGGATACCAGATTCTCGACGACGGAACGCCCGTTTCTCTTGCTTTACTGCTGGGCTCGGCGGCCGTGCTTCTCGTTGGTACTGGCTACATTGCTCTCGACACAGGCTTCCAATGGACAGGTTACTGGAATTCGAGCTATGATGGCCCCAACTACCGCAACATTGCCCTCTACGTCCTCTATCAGCTTATCCCGCTCGTCTTCCTTGTCGCCTTTTACGTCCTGGAGTCGATTCTGGTGTTGCGAGTGCTAGGCGAATCGAGACCCATGATCTACCTCACGGTTGCAGCTCTCCTCTTCGCCATTGGTCAAATTTTTAACTACGCAATCAGCTCTCACATTTGCAACGGCACCAGCGGCAAGATTGACGGCGCGCTCTTCGAGACCCTGTTTACCCTCCTATCGGTTGTAATGATTTGGATTTTTTGGTCATCCATCACCGAAGATGACTGGCCCATGACGGGCGGAAATGCATATCCATAATTGAGTAATTGATTTAGTGCCATCATTGGTACTATTTCTCTTTTGAATTTTCTTTTTTTCTATTCTTGAGCGTTATAATGATACCAGCGAATTGGATGGCAGATGTAGACGGCATTTGGTGGCTCCCCCGGGGGGGGGTGCTCAAGTTGGCCGGATAATTTATACCCAGCGATTCGATGATAATGTGGATATGATAGAATATCGACACCCCGCCTTTGAAAAGCTACAACTAGTTTGTTGTTCATTGACAGAAGAATCGATTCAGTTTACAAGTTTGCGACGTCTTGGCTATTTCCCGGATTCCAGTGTTGTACATTGCGGCAAGAGTGTTGGTTTGGAAAAGATGTGTGCAACAGAGTATGCCGGCATACGAAGCAGCGATTGATGGCTGCTGAGATGCACCAGCGGTCTAGTCTACAGCATCAGAAACATGGAGTAGTCGAAATGCTTCAGCTAGAGAGTCATGGGAACGGTCCCGAAAGCCACATCTACGGCTGCCCGGGAGCTTACAATCCAGCTGAACCCAAGACGAACAAGCTCAAAAGCCTCTGGAAGTGATTACAAGTCTATAATAACCAAGCAGACATTAACGGACGCACGAAATGATATTGGCCTCGAGTCGCTGTTTCCTTTATTCATATAAATATATATATATATACGTACATACGGCGCGACCGACCATATGTGACGCATCGAGGTCAAGTAAATATAACAGACACCCTTCCCCTTACCACTCACCATGATTAGTCGTTGTTACCACCAATGGTCGTCGTTAACATCAATCGTCAACACCGTCATCATCGTGGTTCCAGCCCGGCATGTCAGCGAGATCCTGTGCCTCGGCTGCGCGTGTCGATTTGCGCGCGTTGCCGGTGCCCGGGCGCCAGCGCCAGGTGTGTGCGAGCTCCTCTGCCAAGTGACCCTCGAGGAGGTCGACGACGTGTTTACCTATGCTGGGGAGGAGTTTGAATGTGTGGCTGTTTTTTTTGCAAGGTGCATGGTGGTGCGTAGGTTAGTGGGGGTGTAAACAGGCATGGAAGCAGGAGAAATCAAAGGGGGAAAACAATGAACACAGTGGTCAGAAGAAAACATCACAACTCACCCACTGTCCCCTGTAGCTAGTACGAAATTCCTCCACCGCGGATGCTCACAGATCAAAAGCGACGAGTCCGCCGTGTCCGTACACCAGCATAGGGTGCGATTAAACAGTTGCTTGTCCTTGAAGCGCGGGAGGTAGGTCTCGAGGGCTTTGCGGATGGAGACTTCGGAGGCGTCTGGGTACGTGTCGGTTGGGTGTTTGGCGTGGGAGCGAGGGATGGAGATTGGCTTTGTTTGGGATTGGGTGTGGGAAGCAGATGGTACAGGGCCGTAGTAGGGAGGTCGTTTTGGAAGCTTGTAGCGCGTAAAACCCGGGAATTCGTCGCAGATCTTGATGACGCCTTGCTCGTTGGGCTCGAAGAAGAAACCGATGTCGCCATGGTAAATGACTGGGTGGGCTTTGTAGGCGAGGGCTTCGGAGGGGGAGAGTTGGATATGGGCGTACACCCAGGCCTGCAGAATGTTTGATGTTGATTTATGTCGACAACTGATTGCAGACTTGGATGGTTGCCAATGGAGGGATCGGAGAGTGAATGGGGGTGAAAGTGTAAAGATGAACAGAAGAAAAAGAAGAGTATCAATCGCACCTTGGAACAGCATTGTTCTTCCAGGTCAACTAGAACGGGACTCCATGCTCCAGCAGCCAGGACGACTTTATCAGCATAGTATTTGGTTCCGTCTTCTGTCTCGACGCCGATGCAAGTCTCTTGTTCGTTGTCGTTGACGCTGTCTTTTGCAAAGATGGGTTGCTTGAAGGACCCGGCACTGTGCATGCGTATGAATTTCCAGGTGAGTAGCTGGGCTTGACGCCTCCCAAGCAAATCCAAGATGACAAAGGTCAGATGAGTGAAATGAATGAGTGAGTGAGTGGGTGAGTGGGTAAATGAGGGTGAGAGATGGCGATTCCGGACTGGTCAAATTGGTTTCATCTTGTCATTACTCACCCGCCAAATCGAAAATGAACGCCCTGATCACGGCAGTATTCGCCAACAGCGTTGATCGCGTTTGCAGCAGCCAGCCAACCTCCGTTTTTGCTGTAGAGAGCTTTCCATCCCTACAGGAGTGGCGTGCAGCAAATGTGAGCAAGAGAACACCGGACCAGCCAGCCACAACGAGCGACGTTGCGACCAGGTCAGGGGAGCTGGGTCCCGGCCTCTGGTGGAGCGCCTGGAGGGTTTGAGAGACGAGAGAAAGAGAGAAATGTTGGGCTTGTTCGAACCTTGATGTTCTCCTCTGGGAGCAAGGGAGCCTTTGCGAGCAGCTCGTCCTCAGTGTCGATCCACTCGTGGCCTTGGTGGAGACCAGCCTCGACGAGGATTTCGTATTCGCGGCGCAGCGCGGCGATGCCCTTTGGAGACACTTCGCAATCAATCTGATGACGATCGAAAGACGAGTTTCAGATGGCGTGTCAGCGTCTCGTCGATACAGTCATGTTCTGGTTCCAGAAAAGGGCGATCTCGAGCAAGAAGAACCAAGGGCAGCGCGCAAACAGAAGAGAAAGAAGGCAACAAGACACACACGCGGCCGGTCCTGTGGAAAAATGGCTTAAACAAGGCATCGTTGTCCCACATGTCGACAGCCTCGAGACTCAGCTGAATCTCAGCCTTGCTCGACACGCGGATTCCCATGATTTTGTTGACATCGTTTCCCGCGGACTGGGCGGAGGGGAACGGGTAGACGTCGAGCACGGTGATGTTCTGCGGCGTGTAGCCGGCGCGGAGGAGATGCAGCGCTGTCGACGAGCCGATTGTGCCTGCGCCACCGACGACAAGGACGCGGGTGGAGGCGCGGAGGTTGGTCATTGTGGTGGTGGTGCGGGATGGAATATTCGGACAATGATCTCGGTGCATACGAAGATGAGGTGGCAGCACAAGCACGATTGGCAGATCATGTGTTCGTACTCATACTATCATCCGACGAGTATCCACTGTTCCGGCAAATTGGACAGTAACAAGTCCCTGGACAGACGGGACAGATAGGCAAGAAGACTGACTGCAGCGTACTATGTGTGCATAGGAGAGCGCAGTGCCACGGCCCTGTTGATCTGCGCCGCAACGCAAGACCCACCAGCAGGTGGTTTGTGGCTCCGTCTCGTCTGAATCAAAGTGAAATGACGGTGTGTATCGAGGTATTTACACGTCCAACTCCCAACGCCATGCCATGCCAAGATGCAATATGCAATATGCAATATGCAGCAAGTATATAAACCCAGCCGTCTGTCCGGCGCCCTCACCATGCACCCGCACATGCAAGATAGTAGACCCAAAGACCCGTGCTGGCCAAGGCCGCTCAGTCCTTGACCATGAAAGCACATCCAGCCAGCAACCCTCCAATGGTTGCCATGGTCAAGAACACGGCTCCGGCCTTGTCTCCCGTCGTGATGGCGGCCAAGGTCGTCAGCGACGCATCCGTCTTGGGCAAACCGGCCGAGGCATCGCCCGTTGACGTGCCGCCGTCGTCGTCAGCGTACAGCGAGGGCGCCCAGGCCATGACCTGCGAGTAGAAGACGGCCGACAGCGCAGCCATCTGCTGGCCGACGCCGTTGGTGCCGTCCCAGGTGGCGCCGTCGACCCATTTCTGGCCACAGGCGGTGCCGCTGAGGCCCTTGTAGCCATCGGCCTCGGTCGCGGTGCCATCGCACTGCAGCGCCGCGTGCTCGGCCGAGGCAGCCAGCAGCGCCGAGATGGTGTCCCAGGTGTGCGTGGCCAGCTGGGCGGTGCCCGCCAGCCAGCGGACGAGATAGGCCTTGAAGCTCAGCGAGTCGGTGGTGCAGGCGCTCTCGGGCTCGCACGCAGGCTCGTACAGCACGCTGTCGTTGAAAAAGTACGTCTGCGTGCGCGCGAGCAAGCCGTCGACCCTCGTCTTCCACTTGTCCTGCTCGGTGCCGTTGGTGATGTTGTACATGGCGGCGGCGCCGTGGAGCCAGATGCCGGCGTTGTACGTCCACTGCGTCTGGTCAATCTCGGTGCAGTTGCCCGTGCCGGTGGTGGTGCCGGTGCCGAAGCCAGCGCCGTCAAAGACGTTGTACTCGTCGTCGATGAAGCCGACGTCGTCCATCCAGTCGTAGATGGTGTTGGCCCAGGCCGCATAGGTGGAGTTGCCCGTGTAGCGCGCCAGGCGGGCGCCGAGGTTGAAGAAGCAGCCGTTGGCGATGGAGTTCTTGTACGTGTAGCCTGTGTTGAAGGACCAGATTTGCCAGCGGAGCCCGCCGCCGCAGTCGGCTGTGTCCCAGCGCGTGGCGTACTCGTTGAAGACGGCCTGGACGAGGGCGAGCCACTGCACGCCGCCGGCCGCGGTGTCGTTGGGGTTGAGGAAGTTGGTTTCTGCGGCGGCCATGGCGGCGAGGGCCCAGAAGCCTTGGCTGGAGGAGGGAGGGGGGTGTTGGTGTTGGTCAACCCGTGCTTGAGATGGAAACAGCAGAAACGAAGGAGAGAAGCAGAAGATAGGGAGAAGGGAGAAGACCTACTCGTCGTTTCCTTCATCCTTGGTCTGGTTGGCCGGCATGAAATCGTTGTCGTCGCCGACCTGGTGCTGCAGGGCGGTAAACGTCTCGTTGACATAGCTTTCGTCGCCTGTGTATGCCCAGTAGTCGACCATGGTGCCAAAGAGGGCTCCCGCTTCCCACCCTATTGGTGTTTTGATACTGGTCAGTACATGGCCTGACAGCCCCGAGCTGCCAGAGGGCACGAGCGAAGCCGAGAAGCAGAAGCGCAGAAGCGCAGACGCACAATAATACGGATCGGGCAGGTTTCCAGCCACATCGCCAGTATTGTTGCCGGTATAGTACTTCATCAGACCGTACGCGATCGTCTTGGCTCCGGCCTTGATCGAAGCTGGCGGCAAGCGTTAGCAACTGGTCCAGACACCCATATACACCCCCAGATACACCCCCGCGAGATGCCCCAGCCAAGAACGAATCCAGCCTACTTTCGGACGTCCAGTCAATGTCGACCGAGGCCGAGGCCAGCGGCACTGTGGCAGCTGCCAGCCACACGGAGAGAGCCGACAGCGGCTTCATGATGTGGTGATGGGACGAGACGCCGGCGCGGCGCTCCTGTGATGCCAGTCCTGCGATGCCAATCCTGCGTGCCAATGCCTCGTGTCTCTCTGTCTGCGCACTCGAGATGATGCACACAACCCACTCGACACCCGTAGCGATAGGGGCCCAACCAACGGCAAGATCCCGACCAATGTAGAAGACGCCGACGACAAGACCAAAGGAGACGCGTGCAGGAAAGAACAGAGAAATGATCGCAGGCTGCTGGACAACAAGAAAAGAAGAAAACACATCAAGAGCAGAAAGAGGCCGGTCATGCACACAAAACAGCTCGAGACGAACCATTCCAGACTCAGGACTGGCATAGCGCCGAGCCCCCTTCCCC